>JASAMW010003285.1:0-31878 GCA_030247985.1 Epsilonema sp. ZAB3_2
AGGCAAGGCGATTTTACATCCTGATTGCTTTGACTACTGAAGCACTATTGTACTCTACTGCGTCTTTACGCACAATAATGAAGCTCTCTTGCTTCATTGCAAGTCGAGATTTCGCGCATGGAAATTGTCTCCATTGTACAGTATTTTGTTGTAGTTGTCTATGGCTTTATTGTAAGGCTTTGTTTAGTACGTACGTACGTATAGAGCGCGATTTACTTATGATAGATAAGGTTGGCATGCATGCAGATTACGGTACATTTGTAGCCGTGGCGGCAAGGGTAACTCTCCAATGTCCCGCTCCGGATTTAGCAGGAGGATTAGTCCGCTGCTATTGAACGTAACCGAGTCTAAATCACGCGTGTTTTTTTCAGGCGAAACGCCCGACAGCAGCGAAGCGAAGCGGAAAAGGAAAAAAGAAAAAAGAAAAGAAGATTTTTCCTTTTTTTCTTTTCCGCTGCGTTTCCTGCTGTCGGGCGATTCGTCTGAAAAAAACACGCGTGGTTTAGACTCAGGGTTACGTCAGATAGGACGGATGCAGCCCCTCCTGCTAAATCCGCAACGGGAATCCTGAGTCTTGGGGTTTCGGCGCGTCTGTCGGTTGGTTCCCCTGAGGTAATATAGCTCTGCGCCTCGAAAACCTATCCAAGAAGTAGGCTAATCATTCGTACGCTGTGTACAGCTATGACGTGCGTACCTGAGCTGTGTTTCTATGTATATTGTTTTTTTCACATGCCTGCCAGCCTGCCTGCATTGCAAATGCGGCTTCTATGTGTACTTACTTTCGTAGATTCTTGAGTCAGAGCTTCGATCTTGCAGTTTTGAAGTCAGTTCAGATAGGCCTTAGATAAACGGATCCCTTAGTTTGTGCTTAGTGGCTGAATATCTTTCAGTTCCGAAGTTAGTCCGTAGGACGTGGTAGGACTATAAACGGAGCCAAAAGTTTGTGCTTTGTTGGCTGGAATATCCTCTCTTTGCATTGCGTCGGTGTAAGCAGCAGCGGCAGTCTGTAACGGTGCTCACGCCCAGAATACTAGTGCTCAGCTCAGCTGTCATGATAGCATTTCAGTCTTTTAGTTCTATCAAGAATAAATATTGGAAAATATTTTTGGTTCGATGTAGTACATAAATCTCAGATATTAGTCAGTCTGGGTATGTGCTTAGTTGCTGGCGAATGCGCGTACCTACAGTACTGTATGTACTATTCCCATTAGCTTTCTGCTCGAGAATAGACTCTTTTCCAAGATATTCAAGCAATGGACGACTACGTAGGTACGTAGTACTTTGCGTGAACGAACCGCAATCAATCTATTGAACGTGGGTGTGTATTTTGATTGCAGCTGCTACTACGTATTGTGTGTACCGTTGAGAGTTTGATTCACCTCGCCGTTTTGCTACATATAACGATTCTCATTCAGCACCATGTTCCGCTTGATACGTCGACTGAGGTTTCGCCGAATCCACTTTCTTATGTTCGTGGTATGGCAGTTCAGCATGATACTGGGCCAGCAACAACTCTATCCTATCTTCTTCAACTACGAACCGGCCTGGGTTTGTACCGCGTCCAACGACACGAAATTTAGCCGTAAATCGTAGCATCTTTGAAGCCTGTCCGCCCGACAACCTGACTGTTGCCGCAGGCGCTCCTTTTTTCTCGATGGTGGAAGACTGGAGGATGCTGTCGGCGCAGGGAGCCTACAACGCCGCTCTTGTAAGCACTCTGCAGTTTGTGGGAGTGCTACTTGGAGCATTCGGCTTCGGACAACTGGCTGATTGGTTCGGCCGTAAGCCGGTTATGGTCACAATGTTTACCGGCTGTATTTTGAGCGGCTGCGCCACTGCAGTGGTCCAGGAATGGAAGATCATGGCCTTCGTCCGCTTTTTGACCTGCTTCTGCGCTGGTGGCATCATGATAGTCGGCTTCAGCTTCGTAATGGAGATGGTGGCACTGAATCAACGCATGTTCGTGCGAGGTATATTCCATAAGGGGTCGAACTGATCGTCCGCTCTTGCAAGTCTCCTGTCACCGACGGGAAACGAAACGATGACGGGTTACTGTACGGTTTATGTAAGATCTGTTTTGGATGGAGATCATCTCGTTAATTCCGTTAGCTAATGCATCTTTTTATTATACCGTCGAGGCAAAACTTTATTTATGTTTTCCGGCTATTTTCGTGCTGTTTCGTTTCCGTTTCGTCTCCCGTCGGTGCGACCCCCATTGCTTTCTTAGTATTACTGCGTGTATGTATTACTACTACATACATAGAATACTGAGAAAGCTACATACGTACGTAAGTACGCACTACATGTACTGTAAGCCGTGCTGTTTGTGTGCAGACTGGTGACAGCTGCATAAACTGTACGTACATGTTATCGTGAGCAGAGGAACTGATCTTGTCCTTGTTGTTTTTTAGCCGGCTAATTGCTATTATGTGGGCGACGGCGCCTGAGTTGATCGGGTGCCCCCACCTGAGATAGCATAAAGAGCCCAGCTAGGGGGCTGTGTCCACCTCACCCCCATTCACGCTGAGACAGAGAGAGAAAAAGGCAAGCCAGCAGAGAACTTCGTTGGTGATTGAAAAGCACAAATCAAAATCAATCATTACAGCGTTTCTTTGTCAGGAGAACTCTGCTTTCTCTGGCTTTGTCGTCAGGAGAAACACATGGCTCTCCGCAGACCTGGCAGACGTTTCGCTTCTTTCGTGCCATGGCAAAGATCCATGCCGTTCTTGAGGCTAAGCCATGTCATATATGCATATATGAAGCATATTTCTGCTTGCATAGTCTGCGGACAGCAATTTGCGTTCTCGTAAGTACAACCCATAGCTTAGTTAGGCTAGGATCCATCTCCTCACCATACCCCCCAGTAGGAATTTAGGAATAGGCCGGTACGAGGTTAGTTATGCGGTATACCACATGCAGTACGTACAGACCTCAAATTTCCAGGTATATTTCAGTGGAGATGGGGCAGGGCTGCGCACTTTTCTGACTAACGTTCGCTTGAGGGTTGGTGTCCGTTGTCAGGGTGCTGTAAAGTAGCACCGTAGCACACTGTCATGACTGTCCTGCAACTGTATTGCCTCGTTCATAACCTTTGCGTATGTGCAGCATGCTGTAGTAGTAGTCATCAAAAGCATCCAGCCAGGGATAGACACGACATTTCAGTACTAAAGCTGAATGTGAGTAGTGGTAGCAAATTGTGGAACATTGGTTGGTGGTTGGCTTTAGTTTGCACAAAAAAAAAAAAAAACATGTTAAGTGTGTTCTGTGAACGTTAGATACTTTTAAAAAATCTTGTTTCAGAAGTGTAGGTAGGTGTACTGTACGTACGCATGGATGCTTGGCTGAGTAGTTTCAATCTATACCAGAATAGCTGAATTAGTATATTTATTAAAAAAACACAAACAAAAACAAAAAAAAAACCCAACCACCCCCAACGTAGATAGATATTAGCGCATTGCAGACGGACTAAAAGTTTGGCGTTTGTATCATGATGATGTGAGAAGAATGCACTACGACTTAGTTTGACGTTGGAGATTTCCGCGAAATGATCTTCAAAGGTCAAGTATAACACGCCATAGTCAATGAATGCAGCGGAGAAATCAAGCAAGAAACTATGCGAACGAAGGTTTCATTCAAGTTGAAATCAGTTTTAAAAACCTTATGAGCCGTTTATTAGACCGTTCATTAGGCTCAAGTTGTTGGCTCAGGTTTTCTGCTTTGGAAACATTGGGAACTACGTACGTACATAACACGTACATAACATACGTACATTGGTATTATGCTTCAACTAACATTACCTACGCTGATGCTAAGCTGACAAGCATTGTAGATGTACATAGTATCTGCTGTACGCATGTACTATACGCTATCTAGTGTATGGTACGTACTTTTGGGGTATGCCTTCAAAATTGGGGCTTACGGTGTTTCGCACCTGTCCACATCTCCCTCTTCTCCCCAAGTTTCATCGGCTAGGGGCGTTGTCGGTTTAAACCGGACATTGAATGGTCAATTGTTATTTCTGAATGAGTATTCTTGCTGGCCGGTATTATTCATGATGAAGCTATGCTGTGTGATGGGTCAGACCAGAGAACAGATGGTGAAACAGTTTATATACCCACTACGTTTCGGCTCACAGACTTGAGCCCTCTTCAGGTGGCTTAGAACGTTGGGTAAAAACCAACCCAATAGAGCCCAATAAATTTTTATCTGGGCATACCCCTGCAGCAAGACAGAACTAAGTATATGTGGAATAAATTTTGCAAGAAATTCGAGGTTGCATGTTTAAGCTTCGTTTGATTTTTTCTTTTGATTGCTTGAAAGTAATGGTCCTAATGGCACTGAACATGCGCTCAGATGCGGCATAGTGGGAGTGTCACAACTTTGCGTACATGTACTAACTACGTACAGTAAGCTATGCACTTTTCTTTTCAGATTGCTTGCTGTTATGTAGTAAGGCTATGCTTTTTGCCTGCACTTATGCTTTATTGGAGAAAAACTGCACGCTTGCACCAAAAAATGGCACTACTTTTTGTTATAAGATTTTGAACAAGTCAGATGGTTGGATATACAGTAACGTCTGGATCACTATACAAAGCGCTGAATCAGACTGACTGCTTGCACTTGCTGATTGCAAGCGCTCCATCATGCAATCACAGGCCATTTTTCTATTGAACACGGCCCACAATTATTTGTGTTCACATCATCATCATCATACCATACGTATGCGTGTTTGTGTGAGCATTGCATGCGCCGAACGTCCTGCTAGAGTTGTTCTGATTGCAGGCTTCATCAACTGGGGATGGGCGAGGATGATAGGTACACTGATCTGTTTCCTGGTGCCGCATTGGCGCTACGCCAGCGTGGCCCTGTCCATGGTATGCGTCCCCGGCCTGCTCCTCCTCATTTTCCTTGTTCCCGAGTCACCGAAATGGTCCGAATCCAAGGGAAGGCTGGCAGAGATGAAGCGCAGTCTCTCCTGGATCGCCAAGTTCAACGGAGATCCACCATCCACCAGTCGGGAGGACAGCGAGGAAAGCAACAGCAAATCAGAAAGGTATGGTACCGAAAAGTGAGCAAACTCTAAGTTTAAACGCAACCAGTGATGTCATCATGAGTTCTCAGCAAAAGTGCAGTGCAAGTGTCGCTTTGTGGCCAGTTATGTTGGAAATTCTGTCGATGATTGCAGTTGCGGTGAAGAGAAAGTGGCGGCGGCGGAGTCGAACACCGGCGGACGGGTGTACACGGTGAAGGATCTGTTCAGCACGCGCCACATGCTGACGCAGACGTTCACGCTGATGATCATGTGGTTCGCGGCCAGCCTGAGCAGCTACGCCAACGACCTCAACTCGCGCAATCTGGCCGGCAACTTCTGGGTCAACCAGTTCCTCTTCAGCGCCCTGATCGGCCTGAGCAAGCCGCTGCTCTTTTTTCTCGACACCTACTGGCCCAGATTCAATCGTCGATATCTGCACCAGATCCCGCAGTTGCTGGTCGTCATCTGCTACGTGCTCATCGTGGCTTTCCAGCTGCTCCACCTCAGTGACACCAGCATCATCGTCATCAACCTGATCGGAACCTTCCTGATCGAGTACACCTGGGACGCCTGCTACGTCTGCGCAGCCGAGGGCTTCCCCACCGTCGTCCGCACACTCGGCATAGGCACCTGCAGTCTGATGGCGCGCATCGGAGCCATTTTGGCGCCCCAGATGACCTACCTGCGCAACCTCTGGGAACCGGCGCCCTTCGCCACCGTAGCGGGTATTGGACTCGTGAGTCTTCTGGTGTCCTTCCGCTTCCTCCCGGATACCAAGGGTAAGGAGTTGGTAGGCCTCATCCCCAAGAAGCAACAGGGAGACGGCGAGGAAGCGCCAACTCCTGAAGACCGAGAGGAGGCACAAGAACTTATGGCAGTGAGCAATGGAAATGCAGTTACACCACCGGAAAAGCCGAAAATCCACGTATGAGCTACTACACCCGGTGAAACTGGAAGCCGAAAGAGGAATGGGTTTGTACAAATGTACTGTAACTGCATCATGTTGTACAGTACGTACAGGGTCGTGGGTGTTGCAACGTTGGTGTGTGTGTATGCTAAAGTAGCTATAAAGGGTACCTATGTAATACGTAGCTCATCTTGAACTCTTTCGTGGTGGCGCTGAAACTTCCGAGGAAAATGCTATGCTGCGGTGAGGTGGAGTGCTGCAGAGAAAGCAGAACTGCTTCACACGTTTCTTTATGTAGTGTTGTACATACATTATTACATAGTAGTGAAGTGAGTGAGTAGGTACGTACGTAGAAATGTGAAATTGAATGCAACAATGTTACAGGGTGTCTCACGTAGATCTCCCTAACGATCCAGCCTTATAACTTCTGTATTACAGTAGATATATCAAGCTGAAATTTTTTCCCCAGAAGAAACCCAAGAATGTGCCAAATTTTGTGGCAAAATTTGAGCCAGATAGGTCAAGTAGGGATGAAATTACAGGCGTTGAAATGTTGGACCCTATTTTTATCATTTTCCGCACTGAGCATGGTTTTGAGATTAGAATCTCCTGCCCAGCATGGTCAAGCTGCTCATCCAACATGACAATATGGTGGAACAACAGTGATTGGACGTCATGACAGTCCAGAACACAAAGGAATGAAAAGAACAGGCGATATACAGCTCATGACTGCCTTCAAGGGGCTGTCGAGGTCAATAGTGGCACCACTGATTTCAAAATGTTGAAAAAAGTGGTCGCAAATTTGCAAGCTCGTAATTTCATTCCTACTTGACCTATCTGGCTCAAATTTTGCCACACAATTTGGCATATTCTTGGGTTTCTGGGGACAAAATTTCAGCTTGGTATCTTCTGTAATACGGAAGGTATTAGGCTAGATCATTAGGGAGATCTACGTGAGACACCCTATAGTTCGTCATTGTGCTATTTTATTTAGTACTCCTGTTCTGTTGTTTTATGTAGTTTTATTTTGGTAACCGCTGTAAACAAGTTGTTTTACCGTATTTTTGGGTGTATATCCCCTGAGTATATCCCCCAGTGTATAACCCCCATTGGCAAAACATAAATTTTTGTCCTATATATAGCTTCCCTGGTGTATAACCCCCCATGTAGTACTGGAAGGTGCCTAACCTACCTATGTAAGCTGGTCATAAGCTAGCTATGGCTACTGTAAAGGTCGGTGTATAGCCCGATACCGTGTATTGCCCGATCTCGTGTATAGCCCGCCCAATTTGGCTTATATTGAACTTTTGGCCCATATATAGCCCGATATCGGGCTGTGCAAAGAACTGCGTTCACAAGGCTTTATTCGCAGCATTGTAAGTCAAGAACCACAAAATGTGTGGCCTGTGTAGCTGAAAATAGTAGGCTGAACATTGACTATGGCATTTAGGGTGAAAATTGGAGCAGAAATGAGTAGATGGTCAAAAGTCCCTTGTATAGCCCGAGCTTTTGTATTGCCCGATCCCGTGTATAGCCCGCCCAAATTGGCTGATCTTGTTTGTATTGCCCTGCAGGGCTATACACCGACCTTTACAGTACTCCTACACCATGCTACCATGCCTATAAGCTTAGCTGAGCATGTCTTAGAATAACCCTGTTTTGACCGCGATTATATGCCCTAAAACACGTATTTTTGACCTCAAAAACATGCCTCTACACACCTCTCAAAAACATAAATTTTGTCCCTTGTATATCCCCCCCCCCCCCCCTGTCCCCCCCCCCCATCAGACCTCTCGATTTTTGTATAGCCCCACCAAAAAGGTATTTCCACGTTTCCAACTTTTCTACGGAACTTTTGTGTTGTGGCATCACTATTTTCTCTTTGTTCCTCTGATGTCTAATTGTTATTTGCCCACTGTGTTTTGTGGAGAGAGTATTCTTCCCAAACCAACCCCCCAAAATCAGACCCACTGGGGGGATTACAAGGGATTTTTTGTATAGGCATGTTTTGAGGTCAAAGAATTGCGTGTTTTTGGGGTAGGGCATATAATGGCCTCAAAAAGGGTAGGGAAAGGCATGGTAGTTCATGGTGTAGGAGTATTAAGTCGGTTATAGCCCTGCTGGGGCAATACAACTAGTCAGCTTTTGTTGCGGCTTACTCTGGGGATTTCAGTATTTCACTAAATCCCATAGTCAATGTTCAGCCTACTATTTTCAGCTCACAGGCCATGTTATAATAGCACACGCAGTTCTTTGCACAGCCCATATCGGGCTATATATGGCCAAAAGTTAATATAAGCCATTGGCGGGCTATACCCAGGGCTACACGTATCGGGCTATACACCACCTTCATAGCCATAGCTAGCTTATGACCAGCTTACATAGTAGGTTAGGCACCTTCCATACACATGGGGGGTTATACACCAGGGAAGCTTATATAGGACAAAAATTTATGTTTTGCCAATGGGGTTATACACTGGGGATAACTCAGGGGAACACCCAAAAATACGGTAAAACAACTTGTTTACAGCGGTTACCAAAATAAAACTACATAAAACAACAGAACAGGAGTACTAAATAAAATAGCACAATGACGAACTATAGGGTGTCTCTCGTAGTTCTCCCTAATGATCTAGCAACCTTCCGTATTACAGAAGATACCAAGCTGAAATTTTGTCCCCAGAAACCCAAGAATATGCCAAATTTTGTGGCAAAATTTGAGCCAGATAGGTCAAGTAGGAATGAAATTACGAGCTTGCAAATTTGCGACCACTTTTTTCAACATTTTGAAATCAGTGGTGCCACTATTGACCTCGACAGCCCCTTGAAGGCAGTCATGAGCTGTATATCGCCTGTTCTTTTCATTCCTTTGTGTTCTGGACTGTCATGACGTCCAATCACTGTTGTTCCACCATATTGTCATGTTGGATGAGCAGCTTGACCATGCTGGGCAGGAGATTCTAATCTCAAAACCATGCTCAGTGCGGAAAATGATAAAAATAGGGTCCAACATTTCAACGCCTGTAATTTCATCCTTACTTGACCTATCTGGCTCCAATTTTGCCACAAAATTTGGCACATTCTTGGGTTTCTTCTGGGGAAAAAATTTCAGCTTGATATATCTACTGTAATACAGAAGTTATAAGGCTGGATCGTTAGGGAGATCTACGTGAGACACCCTGTAACATTGTTGCATTCAATTTCACATGTCTACGTACGTACCTACTCACTCACTTCACTACTATGTAATAATGTATGTACAACACTACATCTATGTTCCTCTTGGTTCGTTTTGGTACTGTTGCTGTGAGAAATAATTTTAAAGCTGTTTTTTCTTCGGTCAGACGTAGGTGGCAGTTCCAGTCCCAGACAGCAGCCGAAAGACTCCGACTTCCTGCCTCTGATGACGCCGTCCACGTGGAATCCGCTGCCGATCTCATCCGCTCCTCCCCGAGTTGGCGTCGGAATCGTCGTCGTAGTGGTCCATTTTGGCCAATAGGATACGCTCGCGCATCGCCGACGCCAGCTCCGAGTGGGTTGCATCCACGGTGATGCCAGTTTTGGCGCTGACTTCGAACAGGAGAGAGTCCGACTTCACTGGCGAATTGCTCCCGCAGTGGGGAAATCAACCGTTCGCTCCGCTTTCTGATCGCACTTATTACCGACCAGCATGAGGACGGCGTTCTGAGGCGCGTGAGCACCTGATTTTGCCAAGCCAATAAGTTCTTCACGTTTTCAAAACTCCCGACTCTGCCCGTGATATCGTAGCAGCACATGACACCGTGCGCCGAATGATAGTAGGAGTTGTAAATGGTGCGATATAGCCCCATCCCCGCAGTATCCCACAGCTCCAGGCGTATCCGATTTCTATTTAGCTTGATCGTCTTCAGCTTGAAATCAACGCCCATCGTCCTGAAAATAGTAACACGACTTTGCCACAGATCCAACAAAATGGGATGTGTTACCAATACATAGGGTCACGCTTTTAAGAATTATTGACCGTACTTTTTTGATACGGTGTTGACGCTGGCTCAATTCCGTATTTCATTTTCTACCATACTTTACCCGGGAAAAGTGCGGTGGATAAAAAATTGGTCTGGGTAAAATTCTCAATTCCGTACTTCAGTTTGGGTCACGTCAAACAGCGTTTAGCGTTTCTCCCGTACTTTTTCCCGCTCCTCCGTCTTTCCCTCCATACCTTTCAGTGTTTCACAAATACGACAACACTACTGTATTCAGTCGGTCAGTTCCTGTGTATCACTGGTTGCAGCTTCACTACCCTCTCTTCCCTCAATTGATTCTCCGTCTCTGGTGGGTTTTAATGGAACACTGCAAAATGCTTCTTGCAGAGGCCAATCTTGCAGGTGGCACACCAAAAGATTCATCCTTTTTTCACGCTTGTACACGACGTGGCAGAGGTGGCATCTGTGCCTTTGGCGCTCATGGTATTCGGGCAGATGCTTGAGCTCCTGTGCAGAGGCAACCGCCATTGGCTTATCGGGCTTGAATCTGCCCAAACCGCACACGGCAAGTTCCTCAATACATTCAAAACTGTCTTTCGTTTGGGGTACGCTTCGCAAATGCGCATTTTATGTTGTTTATCCGGCACTTTGTGATACGCCGGGGCACTGACACTAGTCACTAGTGAATTTTCGGCCAGTGCCCCGGCGTATTGCACAAAGTGCCGGATAAAAATTACTTGGTACAATGCCTGGCACTCTGCCAAGCAAGCCAGTTGGCTTGGCCAAACGTGACAAACGAAAGACAGTTTTGAATGTATAGAGGAACTTGCCGTGCAGGCCGGTGAGCCGCGGATGACGAAGGAATTTCATGGTCCCGACACGAAAAGGGTTACTGTAATACGGCATTTGAAGTGGGGAAGAGAAAGGGATGAGCCAAAACAGAGTACGGAGGAACGCTGAAAGAAATACGGTGTGACGCTACACATCGTAATACCGTACATCGACAAATTTGCAGAAGTACGGAGGTGAGGGGTAAGGACCGTACTATTTGGAAGAAGTACGGAGTTTGCGATTTTCACCGTACAAAAAAAAAGTTATGAACGCTGCACAAAATTTCGCAAGAAAAGTACGGAGGAGACGGGGAAAAGTACGGAGAAACGCTAAACGCTGTTTGACGTGACCCAAACTGAAGTACGGAATTGAGAATTTTACCCAGACCAATTTTTATCCACCGCACTTTTCCCGGGTAAAGTATGGTAGAAAATGAAATACGGAATTGAGCCAGCGTCAACACCGTATCAAAAAAGTACGGTCAATAATTCTTAAAAGCGTGACCCTATGTATTGGTAACACATTCCATTTTGTTGGATCTGTGGCAAAGTCGTGTTACTATTTTCAGGACGCTGGGCGTTGATTTCAAGCTGAAGACGATCAAGCTAGATATAGATAGGATACGCCTGGAGCTGTGGGATACTGCGGGAATGGAACGATATCGCACCATTTACAACACCTACTATCATTCGGCGCACGGTGTCATGTGCTGCTACGGTATCACGGACAGTCGGAGCTTCGAAAACGTGAAGAACTATTGGCTTGGCGAAGTGAGGCGTCACGCGCCTCAGAACGCCGTCCTCATGCTGGTCGGTAATAAGTGCGATCAGAAAGCGGAGCGAACGGTCGATTTTCGGACTGCGGAGCAATTCGCCAGTGAAGTCGGACTCTCTCTGTTCGAAGTCAGCGCCAAAACTGGCATCAATGTGGACGAAGCTTTTACGGAGCTGGCGTCGGCGATGCGCGAGCGTATCCTATTGGCCAAAATGGACCACTACGACGACGATTCCGACGCCAGCTCGGGGAGGAGCGGATGAGATCGGCAGCGGATTCCACGTGGACGGCGTCATCAGAGGCAGGAAGTCGGAGTCTTTCGGCTGCTGTCTGGCACCCAAAACTGCCACCTACGTCTGACCGAAGCAAAAACAGCTTTAAATTATTTCTCACAGCAACAATACAGGCCGGTACGCATTATTTGACAAGTACCGGAAGCGCCATAGGTACATAGTTTACAACTGCATTGATTTCGTTGTTTCTAATAGACATCGCTCTTGGATCGGATGCAATCCGTGCTGCACTGTTGTACCTTATACGACCTGCTTCGTGTCATAGCGGTGCTTTATGTGGCGTGAAATCTGAGCGCTTCTTTGCAAAGTGTTCCCAGACCGGGAATATTTCCAATATTTCCATGACGTCCCGACGGTTGCTGCATGCGTTTACCAACCGAGTACTACTGCTGTTTCTACTTTTATGTTTAGCTCTGCGCTGCCAATGCAATTGCAAACACATCTGCAAAGACGTAGTAAATAAAATACAGTGTCATTTCTGCGATTTTACTTGCAGCATGCGGCTTGGCATATTGCATCCAGTTGTCCCTGTATACCACACAGTAGTACGGACTTTACACTGACGTAGCGCCACATTGTGCAGGACAGTACTGGAAGTGAATTAGCGTTCATATACCGTATTTACCTGTGCATAGCCCCATATTGGCAAAACATAAAAAATTACCCATGCATAGCCCCCCCCCCCCCCCTATGCATAGCCCCATATGTACTGTACAGTACTGAAGCTGCCTATATAAGCTGGTCATAAGCTACCCATAGCCACTCCCACATCAAGCTAAGATGCCTATAAGCCTGCTTGGGGGTGTATTGTATTAGAATAACCCTGGTTTGACCTCACTTATGCCTTCAAACACGTGCTTTTGACCTACTGTAATGTTTCGTGTATTGCCCCCCTCGAATATAGCCCCCCCCCTCGTATATAGCCCCCCCTAATCGGTGCCTATCGTCATTTGTACTCGTATATAGCCCCATATCAAAGACCGCGAAAAACGACGGAAACGAAGGTTTTTACAGCTAAAAACAGCGTTTTCGACGTGTTTCTAGCCATTGGAGTTGATTGCGCATCATTTGGGACAGTTTGGGATACATTTTGATTTTCACCGCTCTTGACCACCTCAGCAGAAATGGTCAGTCCATGTCAAAAATGATAATTTTTGCGCAAGAGCAGCCTGTTTTAGACCACTTTAGCTTGTATAAAGGCAAAATAAGCCATAAAAACGAGTTCAGGGGGTCAAATAACCTTACTTTGGTCACTAATGCAAAATGCCCTCTTATATAACCCCCCTTTTGTATAGCCCCGCCTCGAATATAGCCCCCCTAATCGGGGCTTACCGATCATATAGCCCCAGGGGGCTATACACGAAACATTACATTAAAAAATTTGCCTCTACGCACCTCTCAAAAAAAAAAAATGTCCCATGCATAGCCCCCCCCCCCCCCCCCCTATGCATAGGCCCCCCCCCCCCTATGCATAGCCCCCCCCCCCTATGCATAGCCCCAAAAAGGACCTCGCAATTTTTGGGGCGATGCACATGTAAATAAGGTCGTGCACCCTTAATGCAAAATACTACGTAAAATACAGCTTTCGTGTCGTCACCTCTCTTCCGCAATATTTTTGGTGCAGTGAAGGTAATGCGCAAATGTGTTGCTCGGCCGCTAGGATTTGTGCTGTGCGTGCTTAGAGCGTGTACCTACATAAACCTACTAGGTATAGGCTACGTATGTACTTCTGGTTGGATACATAACACATGCTGTACGTTTATTTTGCTTCCACTTCTTGTTGCACCAGCAGTAGCGAGCACCGTTTATACAAAACATCGGTCGAAACATTTTGACCTCAACCATCTGAAAGCAGTGATCGAATCAGGTGCTGATCCTATAATTGCTGCAGTTTGCAAGATGCCTACAAAATCAGGAGCCAATGCTAAGTTTTATTTCGGCAGTCAGAAATCTTCGATAAATGACGTATCGCATATGCACACATCGGAAGCCGAAGGTGAGAGAGACTAAGCTTAGTATTATGATCGATCGGTGGGTTGGATTTGGATAGCAAGGAATAAGATCGTTTTTATTTTTAAAACATCAACTACGTCATGTCATGGCCAACAATTTCAGACACGTTCACAATAGACGAGGCAATCAGTGCGCTCGAATTCGGGAAATTTCAGATACGACTGTCCGCTGTCTGTGGGTTAGCCTGGGTGAGCGAAGTGTGATCTTATCCATTAACTGTTCCTTGACAGTTGTGTAGTTGGAATGTAACCGGATATTACGTGCCTGTACGTGACTTTGTAATTTCAGATGGCCGAGGCCATGGAAATGATGCTTCTGTCTATTTTGGGCCCAGTGCTTCACTGTGAATGGTGGCTGAGCAGCTGGCAAATTGCCTTGCTCACAACAGTAATGGCTTGTCTTCTTCCGGGAACCATATTTTGTAGCGAACGAGACATTGAACCACTGTCGCATCAAGCACTGTTTTATGTTGTACATGCCATGTAGGTTGTGTTTTGTGGCATGATGTTGAGTTCCATGATGTGGGGAAGTTTCGCGGATAAGTACGGACGCAAAACGGTACGTTTGAGTATGTATGTATTTCGCTGATGCTGAATAATACTATGTGTAGGCTTTATTTTGTAATTTACATCCTTATACAGTAGCCTACCTACTTCATGTTGACAGGAACTCTGCATGGCCACAGCGTTCACTCTTTACTTTGGATTGCTCAGTGCACTTTCTCCCAATTTCGTCTGGCTGCTTATTCTCAGAGGACTCGTGGGTATTGGCATTGGCGGATCTGCACAATCGTAAGCGACAAAACTTTTCGACCAACATTATATTATTATACAGTACATGTACTACTCGCAACGATACGTTGATGGGCAGGATAACAATATACGCCGAGTTTCTACCTGTCCATCAACGTGCCAAGTGTATGATTTTCCTGGCGATATGTTGGGCGATTGGGACGTGTTTCGCAGTTCTGTTGGCTCTTTGCTTTATGTCCAGCTGGGGCTGGCGCTGGATCCTCGTTCTCGCCGCCATTCCTCTCCTTATATTTCTGCTCTGCTGCTACGTAATATCAAAAATATATAATTCTGCTTAGAATTATATATTTTTGGTAATATCTATAGAGTCAGACACATAATACAGCAAAGGCAACGTAATTTGTTGGATATGTACGCCGTTGGTAAACCAACGTGCATGTGCTTTACAGTGGATGCCAGAGAGCGCCAGATATCACCTCGCTTGTGACGAGACGGACTTAGCTTTGGCTACTTTGGCGCGAGTAGCGGAAGTGAATGGCAAGCCGATGCTCTTAGGCAAACTAGTGCAAGCGGAATCTACGAAGGTACGTACTGTATTGTATTGTGCCAAATTTTGACTAGATTGATGCAACTGGTCGATGTTCATTATGAAGTGCAAAACATCCGTGAATTTTTCCACACGGACTTTTCACGGAGGTGATGGACTTTTCACAAAACACATGCCAAGAGTGTTTCTTTGTTGAGGGAACAATTTTGTTTACAGGCAGCCAATCGTGGTCGTGGTCGCATAAGAGATCTGTTGATAAAAGATTGGTGGAAAACGACCGCGTTGCTTTGGTTCATCTGGTAAATTGGTACCTTATATTAAATTGGTAGAAACAAAATCAATGGACGTGGCAGCCCAAATAAGCTCCTTTGGCTAACCCTGCTAACATGCTGTATTGATGAAACATGAAAGTAGACGCCGATTACGTAGGGTATGCTAGGGACTACATTTTGAGAGGGCAATACACGAAGCATTAGCAAAAAGGAACTCCCGATTGCAGGATGGCTAGTACCTTCTGCTACTACGGCATTGCATTATACACTGCTGAATTGTATCAGTCAGGCGATGAATGCCACGGTGGAAAGATGGGCTCTGCTGAGCGCTTGATTGTTGCTTGCCCTTTGGACTGTCACAAGCTTAATACTGCAGACTATGTTGACTTATTCTGGACAACATTGGCAGAAGTTCCAGGTGTGTTAACGAACATATTGTATGTACAAAATTATGTGTACGCCTCTCATTCCACTAGTAGGCTATATTGCCAAATAATAACGATGATATTGTTGCTTATTTGCAGGTCTGGTTATCACAATGCTCATGATGGACTGGATCGGGCGACGGAAAACTATTGCCCTTGATTTTGTTATCTTTTCCATTTTCATATCACTTCTGTTCTTCTGCTTACATCGTTTCTGGCTTACGGTATTTATTTCCCTTGCCAGGATGTTCATCAATGGAGCATTCCAAGCTGTATTCGTCTACACTCCTGAAGTATGCCGAATGTGATGGTTCGGTCCTGCATCTACACGATGGCTGTATTTGTGAAGTCATACTCGTGAAAAGGGGATGATAGGGGGTTTGTTTCGCTTCAAGTCCTGCATGCTTGCCTTCTTCCGGTCTTGAATTGCAGCGCATCTCTCTCGGGTGAATCTGCACTCTGGACAACTGAAGCAGATAGTGGTCCATCGCGTTTATCACTATTTCATTGCTTGCTGTATTGAAAGTATAATATTAGAGAGAGAGAGAAGGAGGGGGGGGGAAGGGGGGGAGAGAAGAGGGCCTCACAAGTTCCTATCTAATAAGGTAGGTAGTTATAAGGAGTAAATAAAAAAATAGTAAAAGATATTAGAGGAAAGGTTTAGGGGGGGGGTGGAATTATCTATTCAGGAGTGAAAAATAAGTTTTTGTCAGATGATTAGGGGGGGGGGGGGGGGGGGGGGGGGGGGGGGGGGGGGGGGGGTCTTAAGCAGAACAAGAGAAGGAACGAATTGATATGTATGGTAAACGGGGGGGGGGGGGGGGGGGGGGGAGAACAAAATAAGGGCAATAGTTTCCGTCGCCGATCAGTCCATCATGAGCATTGTGATAACCAGACCTGCAAATAAGCAACAATATCATCGTTATTATTTGGCAATATAGCTCTAGTGGAATGAGAGGACATAATTTTTACATACAATATGTTCGTTAAACCCTAACTTCCCATGTTTCAAGAATAAGTAACATAGTCTGCAGTATTAGCTTTGACAGTCCAAAGGAAGCAACATGGTAGGGCATTTTCCCCGGGACCATATCATCAGCAGTGTATATTCATCTATAAGAGGTCCCCTGCAATGGGGTCCTTTTTGCTAATGCTTCGGTATTGCCTCTCAATATCCCTACTAATTTACTTATGTTTTCAACGCATGTTAGAGGGCAAAGGAGCTTATTGCTCATTGATTTTGTTTTACCAATATATAGACCTCCAAACGGCGTTTTCCCATCTACAGTTCAGACCCGATTGGCTTAAAATCCTAACAAAAACACTCTTGCATGTGTTTTTGAAAAGTCTCACCTCCTGAAAAGTGTGGAAACGATGTTTCTTATAAATCAGTGCAATGTCAAAACTGTAGTTTAGATTCCCTAGTCCTAGGCGCTGCCTTCCTTCCCTCATCGTGCCTTTAAGCGAGGTTCTGCCCTGGATCCCTGTAAGAATTTACAATTCGTGCCTTTCTTTTATGTGTCGACTCTATAATATTACCAAAAATATATAATTTTAACAGAATTATATATTTTGATATTACGTAGCAGCAGAGCAGAAATATAAGGGAGGATGGCGGCGAGAACGAGGGCAGCGCCCAGCTGGAATAAAAAGCAAGAACTGCAAAGACGTCCAACGATCCCAGGAAAATATCAGTTGCACGTTGATGGACAGGTAGAAACTCGCGTATATTATTATCCTCCCATCACGTATGTTGCAGTATAATGTACTGTATAATAATATAATGTTGGTAGAAAAGTTTTGTCGCTTAGATTGTGAGATGCACTCCCAGAGCTTTAGATACAGCAGACGAAATTGGGAGAAAGTGCTTAGCAATTAAAGTAAAGAGTGAACCGTCATCAGAGTTCCTGTAACATGAAGTAGGTAGGTACTGTATAAGGATGTAAATTACAAAATTAGTATTATTGATAGAAATACTTTTTTAAACTTCCCAATTGGCATTCAACCTTGAAATCAGGCTTATGAGTGGTATGTCTGTTCGCTAAATATATGGTCCGGAAGAAGACAAGCCATTACTGTTGTGAGCAAGGCAATTTCCGCTGCTCAGCCCATTCACAGTGAAGACTGGCCCAAAATAAAGAAGATATTTATTATAAATTAAAGTAGAGGAGTTATCGGTTAATTCAACTAAACTGTCAAGGAACAGTTATGGATAAGATCACACTTCTCGCGTCAGGTTGATTTCATTAGCCTGTCTTTATTTGAACGTTCTAAATTATTATATGTATTATGTTTTAAAATAAAGATTTATTCTTTATGATGATATATACTAAGGTAGTTTTTCCCTTCGTTCGATGTGATATGTCGTATTTATGAAGATTTTGATCCGATCTTAGATTTCCTGATTTTTAGATCTTACTAAATTATAGATAGACTGATTGTCTTTTAGATGGTTGAGGTCAAATTTTCGATGTTTTGTTCGGTCCTACTGCTGGTGAACAAGAAGTGGAAGAAAATAAAGTAAGATGTGTTATGTATAACCAGAAGTAATAGTTATACTATAGTTATGTAGGACTAAGAGAACCTACAATTTGTTTTCAAAATTTGGAGAGAGGTGGAGAAGTATTTTGTGTATTTCATTAATTGTATTTGATCCAAAAATTAGAGGTATATGGGCTATGCATAGGGGGGGGCTATCATAGGGGGGGGGGGGGGGCCTATCATAGGGGGGGGGGGGGGGGATGCATGGGAATTTTTTGTTTTGAGAGGGCGTAGAGGCATATTTTTATGAATGTTTCGTTATTAAATTAGGGGAGGTTTAGGTGTGGGGGTAGGGAGGTAAAGAGTCTCCCTTGGTGGGGTGAAGTACTGACTAAAATGCCCCCCCCCCTATTTTAATTTTTGGTATAAGGTAGGTGACATTATAAATATAGTTCAGCTTTGTGTGCTTTCATATTTTTGTAGTAGGTAATTTTGCTGTTTGTGCTGTGCGTGCTTAAGGTCTTAGTATTGTTGCTTCTGTGGTTATGTGTCGTTATTTTTTTTTAGTCTTTATTGCTTTTCTAATATTTTTTGAGTTTAAGCTAAATAGGATTGTTTATTTGAGTAGATTTATTGTTA
Organism: Epsilonema sp. ZAB3_2; assembly: GCA_030247985.1. NCBI lineage: Eukaryota > Metazoa > Nematoda > Chromadorea > Desmodorida > Epsilonematidae > Epsilonema > Epsilonema sp. ZAB3_2. The sequence goes on from JASAMW010003285.1 coordinate 18,929, forward strand.
TATGAGCGAAGGTAGAGGATACTTAGTATGTGATGTTATTTGTAGAAGGATTTTTTTATTTTTAATTTTATTTGTAATGAGGTGATTGGATTTAGTGCCTTCTGTGGGTCCTGGGTGAGGAGTGTGATTTATATTATTTTTCCTTCAGTTGTGTAGTTATTCGGTATTGCTGTAGTGCTTTTATTTAGATCCGATGATTGTCTTTATTTTGTCTGTGAATGTTACAGCTGATCCTTTAGTTCTTTTTAGAATATTTTTTATTATACCTTTTTATGTTTATCATATTTGTGTTTGTATGATGTAGTCATGATGTGGAGAGTTAGTATGCAAACGTGTTTAGTTATATTTCCTATGTATTCTATGTGTAGGTTTTTTTATCTTTATTCTCTTATGTTAGGTACTTTTTTCTTTGTTTAGTCACTTTCATTTATTCTCATTCTAGAGGTATAGTTATTAAGTCTAATTAGCAAAACTTATTATTTTATAGTAATATACGCTAATAGGATACAAGTTTCCTCATATCAAGTTATAATTTCCTCGATATTTAAATTGAAGTACATATTTCACAGTTTCTATTGGTATCTTTGCTTTATGCCCAGCTGGGGCTGACACTGGATCCTCATTTTCTCCACCATTCCTCTCCTTATATTTCTGCTCTGCTGCTACGTAATATGAAAAATACTATAATTATCCCTAGAATTATATATTTTTAGTAATATTGTATCAAGGTACAGACACATAATAGAGCAAAGGCAACATTAATTTGTTAGATATATACACCTTTATTAAACACAGACATGCATGTGCTTTACATATAGAATGCCCAGAGAGCACCAGATATCACACGTCACTTGTAAGAACGGACTTAGCTTCACTACTTAGCACAGAGTAGCGGAAGTGAATGGCGGGATTACCGATATACTTAGGCGAACTTCGTGCAAGCGGAATCTACGAAGGTACGTACTGTATTGTATTGTGCCAAATTTTGACTAGATTGATGCAACTGGTCGATATTCGATTATGAAGTGCAAAACATTCATAAATTTTTCCACACAGACTTTTCACGGAGGTAATAGAAACTTTTCACAAAACACATGCCAAGAGTGTTTCTTTGTTGAGGGAACAATTTTGTTTACAAGCAGCGAATCATGATCGTGGTCGCATAAGAGATCTGTTGATAAAAGATTGGTGGAAAACGACCGCGTTGCTTTGGTTCATCTGGTAAATTGGTACCTTATATTAAATTGGTAGAAACAAAATCAAGGGCAATAGTTTTCCGTCGCCCGATCCAGTCCATCATGAGCATTGTGATAACCAGACCTGCAAATAAGCAACAATATCATCGTTATTATTTGGCAATATAGCCTACTAGTGGAGTGAGAGGCGTACACATAATTTTGTACATACAATATATTCATTAAGACACACGTGAACTTACTGCAATGTTGTACGAATAAGTCAACATAGTCTGCAGTATTAAGCTTGTGACAGTCCAAAGGGCAAGCAACAATCAAGCGCTCAGCAGAGCCCATCTTTCCACCGTGGCGTTAATCACCTAACTGATACAATTTAAGCGACAAGTATAATAAATACGGTGTCATCGCAGAAGGTACTAGCCATCCTGTAAATCAGAGGAGTTCCTTGCTAATCCTTCATGTACTGCATCCTACAAAATGTAGTCCCTAGCATACCCTACGTGATCGGCGTCTACTTTCATGTTTCATCAATACAGCATGTTAGCAGGGTTAGCCAAAGGAGCTTATTTGGCTGCCACGTGCCATTTGATTTTGTTTTACTTTAATATAAGGTACCAATTTACCAGATGAACCAAAGCAACGCGGTCGTTTTCCCGCCAATCTTTTATCAACAGATCTCTTATGCGACCAGCCACGATTGGCTGCCTATAAACAAAATTGTTCCCTCAACAAAGAAACACTCTTGGCATGTGTTTTGTGAAAAGTCCATCACCTCCGTGGAAGAGTCCGTATGAAAAAATTCACAGGATGTTTTGCAGCTTCATAATGAACATCGACCATTTGCATCAATCTAGTCAAAATTTGGCACAATACAATACAGTACGTACCTTCGAGATAAATTCACTTGCACTATTTTGCCTAAGAGCATCAGCTTGCCATTCACTTTCCACTCCCTCGCACAAAAGTAGCCAAAGCTAAGTAGCCGTCATCACAAGCGAGGGCGGGTATCTGGCGCTCTCTGGCATCCACTGTAAAGCACATCCGCGTTGTTGGTTTACCAACAGCCGCATTAGTATCCAACAAATTACGTTGCCTTTGCTGTATTTTGTGTCTGACTACTTTAGATATTACCAAAAATATATAAATTCTAAGCAGAATTATATATTTTTTTGATATTACGTAACAGCAAACAGAGAGTAAGGAGAGGAATGGCGGCGCAAAGAACGAGGATCCAGCGCCAGCCCCAGCTAAACATAAAGCAAAAAGCGAGAACAGAACTGCGAAACACGTCCCAATCGCCCAACATATCGCCAGGAAAATCATACACTTGGCACGTTAATGGACAGGTAAAAACTCGGCGTATATTGTTATCCTGCCCATAAACGTATACGTTGCGAGTAGTACATGTACTGTATAATAATATAATGTTGGTCGAAAAGTTTTGTCGCTTACGATTCTGCAGATCCGCCAATGCCAATACCCACGAGTCCTCTAGAGAATAAGCAGCCAGACGGAATTGGGGAGAAAGTGCACTGAGCAATCCAAAGTAAAGAGTGAACGCTGTTGCCATACCAGAGTTCCTGTCAACATGAAGTATAGGTAGGCTACTGTATAAGGATGTAAATTACAAAATAAAGCCTACACATAGTATTCTCTCAGCATCAGCGAAATACATACATACTCAAACGTACCGTTTTGCGTCCGTACTTATCCGCGAAACTTCCCCACATCATGGAACTCGACATCATGCCACAAAACACAACCTACATGGCATGTACAACATAAAACAGTGCTTGATGCGACAGTGGTTCAATGTCTCGTTCGCTACAAAATATGGTTCCCGGAAGAAGACAAGCCATTACTGTTTGAGCAAGGCAATTTGCCAGCTGCTCAGCCACCATTCACAGTGAAGCACTGGGCCCAAAATAGACAGAAGCATCATTTCCATGGCCTCGGCCATCTGAAATTACAAAGTCACGTACAGGCACGTAATATCCGGTTACATTCCAACTACACAACTGTCAAGGAACAGTTAATGGATAAGATCACACTTCGCTCACCCAGGCTAACCCACAGACAGCGGACAGTCGTATCTGAAATTTCCCGAATTCGAGCGCACTGATTGCCTCGTCTATTGTGAACGTGTCTGAAATTTTTGGCCATGACATGACGTAGTTGATGTTTTAAAAATAAAAACGATCTTATTCCTTGCTATCCAAATCCAACCCACCGATCGATCATAATACTAAGCTTAGTCTCTCTCACCTTCGGCTTCCGATGTGTGCATATGCGATACGTCATTTATCGAAGATTTCTGACTGCCGAAATAAAACTTAGCATTGGCTCCTATTTTGTAGGCATCTTGCAAACTGCAGCAATTATAGGATCAGCACCTGATTCGATCACTGCTTTCAGATGGTTGAGGTCAAAATGTTTCGACCGATGTTTTGTATAAACGGTGCTCGCTACTGCTGGTGCAACAAGAAGTGGAAGCAAAATAAACGTACAGCATGTGTTATGTATCCAACCAGAAGTACATACGTAGCCTATACCTAGTAGGTTTATGTAGGTACACGCTCTAAGCACGCACAGCACAAATCCTAGCGGCCGAGCAACACATTTGCGCATTACCTTCACTGCACCAAAAATATTGCGGAAGAGAGGTGACGACACGAAAGCTGTATTTTACGTAGTATTTTGCATTAATGGTGCACTACCGTATTTACCTGTGCATAGCCCCAAAAATTGAGAGGTCCTATATGGGGCTATGCATAGGGGGGGGGGGGCTATGCATGGAGGGGGGGGGGGGCCTATGCATAGGGGGGGGGGGGCTATGCATGGGACATTTTTTGTTTTTGAGAGGTGCGTAGAGGCATATTTTTTACTGTAATGTTTCGTGTATAGCCCCCTGGGGCTATATGATCGGTAAGCCCCGATTAGGGGGGCTATATTCGAGGCGGGGCTATACAAAAGGGGGGTTATATAAGAGGGCATTTTGCATTAGTGACCAAAGTAAGGTTATTTGACCCCCTGAACTCGTTTTTATGGCTTATTTTGCCTTTATACAAGCTAAAGTGGTCTAAAACAGGCTGCTCTTGCGCAAAAATTATCATTTTTGACATGGACTGACCATTTCTGCTGAGGTGGTCAAGAGCGGTGAAAATCAAAATGTATCCCAAACTGTCCCAAATGATGCGCAATCAACTCCAATGGCTAGAAACACGTCGAAAACGCTGTTTTTAGCTGTAAAAACCTTCGTTTCCGTCGTTTTTCGCGGTCTTTGATATGGGGCTATATACGAGTACAAATGACGATAGGCACCGATTAGGGGGGGCTATATACGAGGGGGGGCTATATTCGAGGGGGGCAATACACGAAACATTACAGTAGGTCAAAAGCACGTGTTTTAAGGCATAAGTGAGGTCAAACCAGGGTTATTCTAATACAATACACCCCCAAGCAGGCTTATAGGCATCTTAGCTTGATGTGGGAGTGGCTATGGGTAGCTTATGACCAGCTTATATAGGCAGCTTCAGTACTGTACAGTACATATGGGGCTATGCATAGGGGGGGGGGGGGGGGGGCTATGCATGGGTCATTTTTTTTGTTTTTCCAATATGGGGCTATGCACAGGTAAATACGGTATATGAACGCTAATTCACTTCCAGTACTGTCCTGCACAATGTGGCGCTACGTCAGTGTAAAGTCCGTACTACTGTGTGGTATACAGGGACAACTGGATGCAATATGCCAAGCCGCATGCTGCAAGTAAAATCGCAGAAATGACACTGTATTTTATTTACTACGTCTTTGCAGATGTGTTTGCAATTGCATTGGCAGCGCAGAGCTAAACATAAAAGTAGAAACAGCAGTAGTACTCGGTTGGTAAACGCATGCAGCAACCGTCGGGACGTCATGGAAATATTGGAAATATTCCGGTCTGGGAACACTTTGCAAAGAAGCGCTCAGATTCACGCCACATAAAGCACCGCTATGACACGAAGCAGGTCGTATAAGGTACAACAGTGCAGCACGGATTGCATCCGATCCAAGAGCGATGTCTATTAGAAACAACGAAATCAATGCAGTTGTAAACTATGTACCTATGGCGCTTCCGGTACTTGTCAAATAATGCGTACCGGCCTGTATTGTTGCTGTGAGAAATAATTTAAAGCTGTTTTTGCTTCGGTCAGACGTAGGTGGCAGTTTTGGGTGCCAGACAGCAGCCGAAAGACTCCGACTTCCTGCCTCTGATGACGCCGTCCACGTGGAATCCGCTGCCGATCTCATCCGCTCCTCCCGAGCTGGCGTCGGAATCGTCGTCGTAGTGGTCCATTTTGGCCAATAGGATACGCTCGCGCATCGCCGACGCCAGCTCCGTAAAAGCTTCGTCCACATTGATGCCAGTTTTGGCGCTGACTTCGAACAGAGAGAGTCCGACTTCACTGGCGAATTGCTCCGCAGTCCGAAAATCGACCGTTCGCTCCGCTTTCTGATCGCACTTATTACCGACCAGCATGAGGACGGCGTTCTGAGGCGCGTGACGCCTCACTTCGCCAAGCCAATAGTTCTTCACGTTTTCGAAGCTCCGACTGTCCGTGATATCGTAGCAGCACATGACACCGTGCGCCGAATGATAGTAGGAGTTGTAAATGGTGCGATATCGTTCCATTCCCGCAGTATCCCACAGCTCCAGGCGTATCCGATCTCTATCTAGCTTGATCGTCTTCAGCTTGAAATCAACGCCCAGCGTCCTGAAAATAGTAACACGACTTTGCCACAGATCCAACAAAATGGGATGTGTTACCAATACATAGGGTCACGCTTTTAAGAATTATTGACCGTACTTTTTTGATACGGTGTTGACGCTGGCTCAATTCCGTATTTCATTTTCTACCATACTTTACCCGGGAAAAGTGCGGTGGATAAAAAATTGGTCTGGGTAAAATTCTCAATTCCGTACTTCAGTTTGGGTCACGTCAAACAGCGTTTAGCGTTTCTCCGTACTTTTCCCCGTCTCCTCCGTACTTTTCCCTCCATACTTTTCAGTGTTTCACCAATACGACAACACTACTGTACGTATTCAGTCGGTCAGTTCCTGTGTATCACTGGTTGCAGCTTCACTACCCTCTCTTCCCTCAATTGATTCTCCGTCTCTGGTGGGTTTTAATGGAACACTGCAAAATGCTTCTTGCAGAGGCCAATCTTGCAGGTGGCACACCAAAGATTCATCCTTTTTTCACGCTTGTACACGACGTGGCAGAGGTGGCATCTGTGCCTTTGGCGCTCATGGTATTCGGGCAGATGCTTGAGCTCCTGTGCAGAGGCAACCGCCATTGGCTTATCGGGCTTGAATCTGCCCAAACCGCACACGGCAAGTTCCTCTATACATTCAAAACTGTCTTTCGTTTGGGGTACGCTTCGCAAATGCGCATTTTATGTTGTTTATCCGGCACTTTGTGATACGCCGGGGCACTGACACTAGTCACTAGTAAATTTTCGGCCAGTGCCCCGGCGTATCACAAAGTGCCGGATAAAAATTACTTGGTACAATGCCTGGCACTCTGCCAAGCAAGCCAGTTGGCTTGCCCAAACGTGACAAACGAAAGACAGTTTTGAATGTATAGAGGAACTTGCCGTGCAGGCCAGTAAGCCGCGGATGACGAAGGAATTTCATGGTCCCGACACGAAAAGGGTTACTGTAATACGGCATTTGAAGTGGGGAAGAGAAAGGGATGAGCCAAAACAGAGTACGGAGGAACGCTGAAAGAAATACGGTGTGACGCTACACATCGTAATACCGTACATCGACAAATTTGCAGAAGTACGGAGGTGAGGGGTAAGGACCGTACTATTTGGAAGAAGTACGGAGTTTGCGATTTTCACCGTACAAAAAAAAAGTTATGAACGCTGCACAAAATTTCGCAAGAAAAGTACGGAATTGAAAAAGATAGAGTCACACCCCCGTTTGGGGGTGGGACAAATAAATCCCAGTTGGAGTGTAATGGGATACTTTGGTTACACCAAAAATATCGCATAGGGTTCTTACGTGATGTGGTCATCCCTGAATGTGTTCTCGGCGAATCGGAGCAAAATACAGGACTTGCCACAGTTGTGATCGCCGATAATGACGATTTTGAAGAGGTAGTTATACGACATGAGCCTCCGTTTTCACAGATCCAGAAGCCAAAGGAAACTGAGAATAGATGACACGCAGTGCAGTTAGTTATTTCCAAAAGACAAACGTCGCCTGAGAAGGCAGCCTCAGACAGACGGAGACAATAATATTTTTTCGGTAGCACCGAAGCGAAACCTGTTTTCGCCAATTTTATGAAGGACGGAATGGAGAAAAGTTCAAAGATTGGCAGAGATCGGAGACAGCAGAAGATGAACACAGACGACAACGGATGAAGGCGGGAACTTCTTCGACAGATGAATGCTCGCTCACTCAGCTGCAAAAGTCATATCTTAGCGCTGTCTTCCCTCACCAGATACTAATTTCGCTGTGATTTGACCGGATATTCAACGTCAATACATACAGAGTGTCTCATAATAAACCGTCCACCTTTCCGTGCCTGTAACTCTGGAACCACATCTTAGATTTTTATGCGGGTTTTTGTATTTTGTAGCCAGGGCTTCAACAGATAAGTATACAAAATTTCAACTATGTGGTTTACATACTTCGGAGACTACGACGGTTTGAATCTCGAAGCTCAAAAATCGACGTTTTCCACTATGGAGAAAAAATCGGTTTTAGTTTTTCAAGATACCCTGTTTCAAGCGTTTGCTATGCTGGCACTGGGGATAATGCATGAGATACACATTTTCTAGCAGTTTGGGACATCTTTCTTTATTACGAGGCTAATTTTATTTTGTCTCATGCACAGAATTACTCCTAAAATCGGCACTACCAGTTCGAAAAACCTTGTTTTTGACCGCTGGAGGAAAAAAGTGTTTGAGCAGCTTCCACTGGGCCTAGGAAGCTAAAATTTTGTACACATCTCAGTTGAAGCCTTGCCTAATACGAAAAACCGCATTAAAATCTACGGTGTGGTTCCAGAGTTAGATGCACGGGAAGGTGGACGGTTTATTATGAGACACCCTGTACATAACATATCAACAGAGTGTATATAGTCGTTGCAATGTGCTCAACCGAACGATACGGACACACCGCTGTCGCCTCTGACTCAGGATAAGTACTTACGTCTGTACGTACATACATACTACATACGTACTGCCACCGCCATTTATTTACCCACCAAAGCCATAAAAGCATACGTAGAATCACTACCATAAGCAAAATATATGCCTACATACCGTATTTTTGGGTGTATAGCCACGGGAGCTTTATATTTGGGTTATACACGGGATATACATGGGACATACCTTATCTTTTTGAGACAGGTGTGTAGAAGCACATTTTTGAGGGCAACGGCACATGTACGTTTCAGGGTATACTTGAGGTCAAAACAGGCTTTATCATAAAACATGCTTAGCTAGGTTTAAGCATAGTAGCTTGGTAAAGAGTGATTACAGCTAGCTTATGACCAGCTTGTATAGCCTACATACTATGTACTAAGTACAGTAGGCTTAGGTACTCTGTACGTGGGGCTTATACACTAGGGGGATATGATATAGGTACGCAAGACAAAATAATTCATGTTTTGCCAATGGGTTCTTACATGGAGGAGGGGCTATGCACACAAAAATAAGGTATAGGCCTACGTACACCTCCTGTTCTATTGTATGGATATGGACATTCGTACATAAGTTCTGATATTATGACCAATCGACATGTTGACATAAGTAATTTCATGTACATACATAATACACGTTCCTACGTGTACGTGCGTAGGTCGAAGATGCTATGTAATTCATGAGACCTCGTCCAAAATCTGACGAGGATACTCATCGTCATGAGCCATTACTCCGCAAATCGGAACAAACAGGCCCAAGATCAAACGGGCGCAGCCAAAAGGCGAAAGCTATGGAAACGGCCATTACGACGCTGAGTGTACATACATACAAATTGAGGAGCCGCCCGCCTGGCACTATTTTCTTTACCCTCAATATGGAGTTGGTGCGTCCAAAACAGAGAAACCTCTAATGCTGAGACACCTTTCTGTGAGTTAATCAATAAGCAACAAGACAAGAAAAAACTGCCCGACATTCCCAGGGAAACTTCCGACTCTGGATGGAATAAGAGAAGCTTGCAAGCGAATCAAGCAACACACGTTATAGACCGACAGCTGATACATTAGTGCACTACACACATACATACTATTACCTACAGTACCACCATATTATCTGCAGATCATAAAAAGCTAGAATCGAATTCCATATTGGGCTCTCTTCCCAACACCTCCTTTCCTTAGGTAACGACGGCGTAACCAGCTAATTCTAGTATATGTACATACAGTGGCCCAAGCAAGTAGGCATAGAAGTAAATGAACAGAAGGCGCTTCTGCGCTTCAAAATCCGGCAGCAGGAACAAAATTTGGCACGGCGGGGTGCAATAAAAAGTCGGCTCGGAAGAAACAGAAAACCATTTATCTCAACCAACGGCGCTGAGCTAAACTCAAGCTCGCACTAATAAGTAGATGAGGCATTATTCTAGCTGGGAGCGATGGACCGTGACGGATATTGCTAAGGAGCTTCCAAGCCGCCCGTCTTACTGCTGGGTACGTACAGTATGTAATGTAGTATGCACGCACGTCGCACACACATGAGGAGACGAACGTATGCTTAGTAGCATTCGCCATAGCAGCATACAAGAAACAGCACTGAAGAGGATGAAGCTTCAGCTTCGTCCCATTATTGTTTGATGACAAATCGAAACGCATTCCACACATCATGATGAATTTATGGGATTGTAATGTGTACCCAACGTGGACTGCAGCGTTGAAACTGAGCATATATCATAATATCATCCTCTTCATAGTGCCACCTCATTCCACCCTTTTCCCCAGACCAAAACACGGCACGACATCAACCAGCACCACAAGTACGGTATGTGCCACCCAAGAATAAAAACTCACAAAGGAGAAGACTGTGATATGAGTAAAAACAGACAGAGCCTGAGCTATCACATAGGCTAGCTAGCCTTTCACTTTTCCTATAAGATTATTCTCTTGGCCTGTGAGCTGAGCTGTCGGCGCGTGGGAGATTTGCGAGGGAGATTACTCACTGAACGGTACATAACAAGTAGCCTGCTGGCGCAAGCCGTTGAAAAGTCAACGAATATTGGTTTACCCTGCTCCAACTAAAATAAATCAGGTGCAGTGCACACGTGCACGTAGTACATACGTTATGTATGCATTCTCAGCAAACAGGAGACGAGATTGCTACATAAAAAAACCAAAATGGATGCATTTGACATCACGTTTCGACGCCACACTTTAGTCGTCATTAGGAGCATGCTAATCATCGACATCAAAATCAAAGAGGCCTAATATATGCTCGTTACGAACCGAGTTCGTCGGTCGGCAACGAATGCCGACAAACCGTATTCGTCGGCTTCTATTATGCTTCAAAATGAAGACTGAAGAGTTCGGCCGACTTAGTCGTAATATTGAATAGTATTGACAGTTGAACGAGAGACAGACTGGGCTGAGGATGAGGTGCCGCATATTTTTACAAAATAGGTATGGTACATAATGTAGAAAACCTGACGAAGCCAAACAACAAAATGCCGACATATTGTACACTTCAATGTTCGAGCCGCAGGCCTCAGACACCTGAGGAACAACAATGGAAGCAAAAGCCGATGTGTAATCTGCTGAAAAGGCGCAATGTTGACAGGCTCACCTCACTCACACACAGGAGTCGAACTGGAAAGCAAACAAAACATCTGTCATCTGTTTACGAAAATCAGGGGTGGAGTCGCATTTCAGACGTACGGAGGGCATAAACAGAATCAGTAGTAGCATTGCATCTCAATTCCATCAGGAAAGCAATACGTAAGCAACAGCTGCCAAACGACGGACGTCGGTCGCGAACTATGGTATTTTTCGCACACACTGAGAAACGAAATCTATCGACATGATTGGATCCGCCATGAAATCTAAATTTCGAATTCAGCCAGTACGTATATTCGGTTTACACTCTGTTCGCGTGATTTCCGTATGAAAAGACAGATTCCTACCAACTGACTGAGCATTCAGATTCAAATGGCCGATTTATAAAAGTTGACAATAAATTCCTCGCTCCGTGTGAAGTGGTCACGACAAGTCCTCGATTACCTTGTCAACTGGCAAAGCGCACAACTCATATAACTACGCCGCCCGCCTCCTTTTGCATCAAAACAGTGTACATAACGTACCTATACGTGGGAACCGTACAATGTAAGTATTCATATTCATGGCACTCTGGGCACTATACATAATGCACACATAGCCTAGGTATGTAGACATGATGCGCACACTTGCACACGAACCGCGTTTTTCAGCTTCCTATTTTTTTGGAAGGAGCAATTTTATTGTCATCTTGAAGTACCGTCATACCTCTTTCCGTTGCGCGGAGTCAAAGCCCAAGAATATGTGGTTTAAGCATCTGAGGCACTGGCATCTCCTCCTCCTGCCAATATTTCTCCACTACAGCCCCCAGCAATGTTGTCAGGTCGATTTCAGCATACGTCAACCAAGCGTAATCCTGCTCAACGAAATACATGCGCAACCGTTCAGACACATAGGTGGCGTAGCTGGCCATCCAGGCAACGCGAGGAGCTCCATCGCAAGCCGATAATCGATAATCCCTTCTGCTGCGCTCAGCAGGGAGCAAATGGCCTGTGGCTACTCGCACTATAGCCACTGGGAGACCAAAGGGAAACAACGCATCTGCCAAGAGGCGGCCCAACTCTTCTGCAACTGCTTCCGCTTTTGGCTCAGTTGGGCATAACGTGAAGAGTGCAGTGCAATCCAACTGCGCGCTCTCAAATAGACTGCGTCTAGTTCTGGTCATGGTAGGAGGCCTGTACTGTGGTCCAATGGAGAACAACTTCACTGGGCGCCGAGCAGTGACAGCTTTGCGAGAGAACACGGAAGCGAATGCAGGCAGACTGTTGCCGACTAAGGTGACTGGAATAGACGTTGGAACTGATTGGCCGCTCTCTCCATCTGATGTATCACTGGACACTGCAACGTCATCGCTAACCTCGATGGCGTTAACGGAAACTGCAGGTGAACGAGTGTAACAGCCTTCCACGATGGCATTACGCACCAGCTTTGGTGGTGTGGCGATGACAAACTCTGGGCTGAGTTGACGCAGCTGGGCGCAGATATAAGCGCGCAAAGCATGCTGCATTTGACAGGCTCCGCCAAGGAGAAACGGACCAGTGGAGTCAAGTTGAATCAAGCTCTGACCAGTCAAAATGTCCATGTGAGACAGTCCAGTCCTGTCATCACTCCTGTCCTGTCCTGTCCTGTCATCAAATTTTCCTTCTCGACTGTCATCACTACCACTTTTTGAGTCATCTTTCCCAGCTGCAGATGTCGCCTCCAGATGATCCACAACCTGGTTCTCGTATCCAATCAACGCGTCCTTTGGCAGATGAAGATTCGGCCAATCCAAAATCCGGCGAATGACGTCGTCATCCAACACAATCAGCTGATTTGTCAACCTCGCAGAAACAAGCTCCTTCCACCGAGTCCAATGTCTTATACCCTCGTTCAACAAAATTCGCCGTTTTCTCTTGAGCGGTTGTAATTCATTGGAAAGTTGAAGCCATTTTGCGTATTGCTTCTTTACCGTCTCCAG
>JASAMW010003286.1:0-28108 GCA_030247985.1 Epsilonema sp. ZAB3_2
GTTGAGCTGGCGCGGTACAAAATCACGAATTTTTTCACAAATTTTGCAAAGTCAATAAGGGTACTGTGGGGTAAACCCGGACACGGGGTAAACTCGGACACCTAAGCAAAGCTTTTCAGAACTTTGCCGCTTCAGCAAATGATGAACATGAAGCTCATTTGAAAGAGGAGAGCTCAAGGAAATAAGGAATTGATTGGAAACTTGGCTCAATCGGTCTCATGGTTGCTGAGATATACTACCTACAAAGTAGGTAGATGTCCGGGTTTACTCCGTGTCCGGGTTTACCCCACAGTACCCTATTATGTGCAAAAATTATCCATTTTTTGGGGCGCTGCCGTTGTACCGATTTTCTCACCAGGATAATTCTGACAGGTGATACTGCTAACGCCGGTGACAGTTGCGGTTGTGCGCGTGCTGGTCCGAGCCTTTGCGATCAATTGACCGTTGGAGTTGCACCAAACGCCCAGCGAATTCAGGCCCCCCTGCAGGATGGTGCAGGTGTCTTGGTGCGACTTCGTGTAGGGCAGGAAACGCCCAAGGGACGCAGACCCTCTCGCCACTCGGCCTCCACACACGCCGCCCAACCAGGGAGGGGGCGCCAACACACAGACGAAAGGGAAGAAAACCCCCCAAACCGATTCACTCCAAAAATCACTGGTACAAAACAAAAATACCTGTGGCATCCTGGGTCGCGCATCCCAAACATACTTTAACGATGAAGTTGAAGCCATTAAGAAGCAGACAAATATCCAAAAGGCTGTACATATAGGCTATGTACTATACTTTATTTACGTTTTTAATCTACTTGTACACCTAAAAATTAGAGCAACGCCAATAGATTATAGAAGTATCTTGCAGGCGGTGTGTGTTGTGTGTGTAGTACACGACACGATGGCCATGGCGTCAAACTCTAAGAATCGACAAAGGCGTTGTAATATTCAAATTACATACTGTGCATTGCGTAATTGCGTAGATGGTAATTTGGGAATCAAAAATCGTTGCACACTATTGTAATAACAAGGAAACCAAAAACCGGAAACCGGGATAAAACCGTATCGGTCGGTCGGTCGGTCGACTGTCTGTCGTGTCGTGTCGACTCTCTCGTGTCCGTTCAGTTTTTATGTTTAAAGCGGGAGCGGAAACATAAAAGTACGTTACGTAGTTTCACAAATTATATTCGGCCAATATTAATATGTATTACCTCACAGAACTACTTCAATTGCACACAGAAGAATGCCGTGAGATCCGTCTCCTTCTCCTAATGTGGCAAAGTCGACCGAAATGTCGCTCACCACCTGTGCGTATCATTTTACGATTGTACGTGCTACTAGTAACTTTCTGAACAGAATGACCTCCGCTGTACTACGCTTTGTCCTACCATTTAGCACAAAGTGTCCGACCCTTCTCTTGTGTCTTCTTCTGACCTTACAGAGAGGAGAAGTTCAATCTGAAGGTTTGCTTTGCTAGAAGACCATATCTCAAAATAATCATCTCAGAACGTCAAGTGAGCTCAGTCATATCCGAGCCCAATGCAAAAGGGTTTGATTCCACCCTGGCACAAATGACAAATTTTCCTTCTCCGATTGTGCGTTCTGAGAAGCTGATTTTTCAGCATTGATTTTATGTTACATACTGTATTTCGCTGCATCATGGGTGGTGGTCGCCAGGCCAGCCCCGCCGACTGAGCAAAAACGCATATTGAAAAACACCGAAAAACCGAGCAGGATCAGCGCACGACCACCCATAATTTCCAGCGCAAGTAGCGAATAGGGTTGTTACTTACGGTTTATTTTGCTTTTTTCTTGTCTCAGCGTCATGCTCAATCACCACAGACGGATGCGTGGCATCCAACCACTATCTACAGTGCAGCAGCGCCACCAGCTGTAGTTTGGCGAGTGGACGTCAAGCGCAGGTGACCGTTCTGTGCCCAGACAACGAAGTGAACATCGGTGGCACCTGCGTGATTCTACAGGAGCCGGCCTTTTCGCTGCTGTGTCAAAATGGTCAGTTGACGGCCAGAGCTGTCACTAGCACCCTTCAAATTCAGGCTGTCACTGGTGTCACGTCGATCACATGTCAGAACTGCCCAAGTACGTACGTACTTTTTCCAAGACTGAAAAAATTCCCCATACTGTGCTTGTATTG
Organism: Epsilonema sp. ZAB3_2; assembly: GCA_030247985.1. Taxonomy (NCBI): domain Eukaryota; kingdom Metazoa; phylum Nematoda; class Chromadorea; order Desmodorida; family Epsilonematidae; genus Epsilonema; species Epsilonema sp. ZAB3_2. The sequence continues at coordinate 2,146 of JASAMW010003286.1, forward strand.
CTGTTCCAAGGTGAAGGAAACTCAGCCCCTCTAAAGGGAAACTACTACGGTACTGTCCATTGGGCGACAGGAGCAATCCTGGCCTAAGGCCAAAGCTCTATTCAACTGAGCTGTTCCGCCTGATGAGAGTGCCTCTGACATAATGTACAGTAGACTGCAGACTACTTTTTAGATGACTGCATTTTCTACCTGGATCTGAACTCTTTCCAAAAGGATTTCCTGATCAACAAGGGCCTCGGCTTTCCTCTCTGCAATTTGCCGGTGAGGGGGGACGACCAAGACGATGTTTTTGACGAGCAGCTATGTCGAGTGCCCAAGGGCACCAGCTTCACCTTCCGTGCGTCCGAATGCAGCGCAAGACTGCGGGTTAGCAAGCAGTTTTCCGATGATCAAGCAACCGAACAACCACCTACCCAGGACGTTACATTCACTTGCTCGGCGCAAGGGCGTCTGAATCCATCGAGGTCAGTCGCCACCACTGATACCGTTACTACCAGCGACTCGGTAGCAATCATACAGTGCTTGAATATTCTTTGATCGGAATAGTAGTGGTGAAACCGTGTTTATTTCTGATCTTATTGAGGGCAAGGACAATAAAAAATTGAAATTGTTGGGCGTATTTTTTTACACTGCGTAGCTGAGTTTAGAAAATGATTTGTAAAGCATGGATCTGGCCACGGCTGGAAAACACTACCAAGAGTACGCAATCACGACGGTTTGGTACGCCCGAAAATAAGAAGAAAAAAGAAAAGAAAAGAAAGGAAAAAAGAAAAGGAAAGGAAAAGGAGAGAAATTGGAAGTGAACATAGGTAGAAATCAGCCATTTTTCGAGCACAACGACACCGTTACATCATTGCAGTTACATATTCTTCGAAGCACCAAATTTGAAGCGTAACCTTTCTTGGCTTGCTTGAACAAAGGACAAAAGTATTAGAGCGAAGTATGGCTGCATCAGCTGATTCGAAAGTGGAGGAAGTCATTCTCTTCTCCACTTTGTCCATTTTACAACTGATCAAAGACGCGCAACAACAACACGGACTCAGACATGGCGATTATCAGCGTTACAGGTATTGGAATAGGTATTTCAGGGGGGGGGGGGGGCTATTTATTGAATACACAGAATTAATAGGTGTCGTTGAAATAAGGACTGGAATAGAAAAGTGCCAAAAAAGATTATACTTGAGTGATTGATGAGCAGGTGGTAGTTACGGGTAACACCTGCTAAAGTCATGTACTCCTAGAGCGCGCGCTCTAGGAGTACGTGCTCAAGTATAATCTATTTTGGCAATTTCCTGCGCCGGCCCTTATTTTAACGACACCTATTCATTATTCGCTGACCACGAGCTACATGTGTATGAACAAATGAATGCCTACTGTTTTTTGATACTGCTGTTTTTTTTGCATTTTTTTATCTGTAGCGTATGATTTTAGGGCCTATTGCGCGCGCAAGATTCGGCGTATTCGCAAGTCGCTTCATTTCACCAATGCTCACAAGGGTCAGAGCAAGCATTCGGCCAAGTTTCAAGCGAGAAAAGTTACCAGTCCAGAAAATATCACGGAGATACGGTACGTACGTTACATTGCTTTCGCCCGATAACGATATTGCGACATACATCGACATCATCTATTTGCCATTACACACTCTCACAACTCACACCACTGTTGTGATTATTATGTGAATCGGGTGTTAGTTGGCGTACACAGCAACATACCTCATGTACGATCGTGTATAGAAATGTACGATCGTGTATAAAAATGTACACTGTGCATGTCTACACTTGTATAGCTGGGTGGACGATCAAGACCGTGCTTGACAATTTTGGCGCTCCGTAGTAAGCTTAGTAAATCTGGCATTTCTACAAGATTAGCAACCGGCTTTTTCGACCCTTTTTCAAACACTATTGCTATTCTTGTTTAGAATGTCAGATTAACCGATACTGAATATGCCTGCCAACTCCATTCATTGGTGATCACGCGTGAGCACGAAAAAAAGAAGCTCCAGTACTGAAGGTGATCACGCGTGAGCACTTCGGTCGACTTTTATGAGCTCAGGTGCTCATAAGTGCTCACGCGTGAGCACCTTCAGTACTGGAGGCTTCTTTTTTTCGTGCTCACGCGTGATCACCAATGAATGGAGTTGGCAGGCATATTCAGTATCGGTTAATACGGAGCGCCAAAATTGTCAAGGACGGTCTTGATCGTCCACCCAGCTATACCTTCTGTACATGTCCATACTTTTGACCATCCTAGGTATCTGTTGATCCCTATATTTGACGCGGAGCGTTGTTGGGCGCATGCCATGCAGTTGAAGCAGGAGAGCGAAGATGGAAACACCCGGAAACGGTTTCACATGCTCAGCAAGCTACGGAAAGCGCAGAAACACGTGGCCAGCTTGGAAATACTCGTCAAAAGCTTACCACAGGTTGGTTAACACATACCACATCGGCCCGTCATTGTTGTCAACACGTTGCTAAACTGTTTTCGATTTGTTGACACCGAATGTATGGGAATTTGTTACTTCGTTGTCTGTTGCGGAAATGACAACAAAGTGACAATTCTCATTTGTTCGTTGTCAACAAACCGAAACCGGTTCAGCAAATTGTTGACGACAATGACGGGCCGATGCAGTGTGTATTAACCCACTCCATCATTGTGCCTTTTGTGCTTTGACTTCCAAAAAGGATTGTTCCCTGTTGTGTTTTGGTCTGTTTCTAGGTTGATCCGCCAACAAATTTGGAAGTGCAAGCGTATGCTGCATGGATTGCAGGCTGCCTTCACTTTGAGCAACAAGAGTGGGGCAAAGCAAAAGACTGTTTCGCCAGTGCCAAGTACGTACACGCAAATAGTTCACATCAGCGTGCTGTGTATACTTACGTATGTGGGGTTCCGCAGAGAGAATGCGGAGCTATCTCCGAAGTAGCGGAAGGCAGGCTTTTCGCGTAAAATGGCACAAGGTTGCATGCGTTCCATGGAAACCAACGTCAGCAACGACATATTGGAACTGTCCACTTTCTTTCAGTGGACCGACTATACATATCCACTACTTGCGCTAAAATTTCTCGGTGGTCGCGACCTGCTTATCCCTTCTTTCAGTGCGGTCATACATACATTCATGAAAGAAAGGGTACTATGGATGGGCTATGGGGTAAACCTGGCCGTGGGGTTAAATCCGGCCACCTAAGCTCCTTTGAACTTGCTGTTTCAGCAAATGAGGAACCAGATAGCTTATTTGAAAGGGGAGAGATCAAGGAATCGATTGGTAGCTCATTTGAAAGGGGAGAGTTCAATTCAAGAAATCGATTGGTATAATATATATACTCAATCGGTCCACTGGTTGCTGAGAAATGCAGCTCTTAAACTTAGTTGGCCGGATTTTCCCATGGCCGGGTATACCCCATAATACCCTACCTCATTTTTATGCTGTTTGATTGCATGCAGAACGATCTACGAGAAGTTGGGCTCGGTGGTGAGCGAGGCGAAGTTGGCGGAGTTGTACACGACGCGATGCGCTGAAATGCTGCCACAGTTGCGCTACTGCGCCTACAATATGGGCGAGGAGACTGCGGACATCTCGGAGCTGATGCACATTCAACTGCAGATGGGAGGAGACGATATGATCAGCTCGGATTTGGATGTGAGAATGAGTGATTGATGGATTATTGACTGCGTAATAGTGGATAGTCGCGAAGGAAATTTGCCAGATGTGCCAGGGAATCGAACCCCGGGACCTCTCGCGTTCCAGCCGAGCGCCTTATCCATTTGACTACACACCTGGATAATAGGTATTTGTTAGTAGCTACTTTATGTAGAGGGTGTCCCAAATCGGCTTTGCGCAAAGTAGTATTTCCTTGACACATTTTTCTCCGACAGAGGCTGCTCCTCCTTCTCACAAATAAAATAAACGCGCAAGTTTGCAATGATAAAAGAACCAAAATAGCGTCAATATGGCAGAATTGGGGGCTTTCTTATTTCCCACAACCCCTTTTAGGACACCCTGCAACCTAGTAATAGCTATTGGGGGTCATCGGCACTTTGGAAAATTTCGGTAAGTAAAAAGTAATTACTTTTTAGAAGGGCAAAATCCAGTAAGTAAAAAGTAAATACTGGTACTGCAGGGGTATACGGTGGGCAAACATTTTTGGGGCGTAAAAAGTTTAGGAGGCCTAAGGGGGGGTTTGGGGGGCGGAGCCCCCCAAGCGGGGGTCTGGGGGCGGGAGCCCCCAGCGGGGGGTCCGGGGGGCAGCGCCCCCCGGGAAAAATTTTTCTATATATCAGACCAAAATGATGCATTTTCCGAGCTTCTGAGGCCACCTTGGCCACGAAGTATTTATTGCTAAAATGTCATTGCATTTCATAGAAATTACGTACAGTACTCAGTACTTACGACCTTGCTTTTTAGTTAGATAGACGTAGGGCACGCTGGCAACAAAAATTTATGTACGTACATGTTTCCATTCATCTACGTATGGACATTTCACATTCATCTATGTACATACTGTATGTAATTCACATTGCTATGGCTTAGAACAATTTCGACTCGCTTAGCTCTTTGGTAGGCAGCAGCTTTATTCTTCTCGGTTTTTCTTTCAACCAATGCTGTAGCGCAACTAGAAGATGTTTCTGCTGGAAACTGGGAACTCCAACGCCTTCAGCGGAGATGCGCAAGAGAGCATCTAAATTCAGCTGACTGAGGCGACTGCGCAATCTGCTCTTTATCAGCTTCAGCCTTGAGTGCATTCGCTCCACATGTGCTACAGTAATCGGCAGTGACAAGTAGATTTGCAGCAGCGTGAGGCATTGAGGAAGCATTTCCTTTAGGCTTGAACTGTCCATCATGTTTGCTGCCACCTCATAGGTGAAGACCATCCGCTTTCTCTGCTTCCTCTTCTGCTTGTAGCTCCTCATCTTCTTCCATCTCCATCCCCACAGCTTCCCACTGCTGCGTTTCCGCTTCCACTCGTGCTTTTTCCTGTTCTTCTTCTTCTGCTCCTTCTTTCATCTCCTTAGCCTGGATGACCTTTCGAGCTTCTGTGAAAAATGCTTTTTTGAAGAAGGGCCACTCATCCCTGAGAGCAGTAGCCTGCTGGGGAGAGAAAAAGCCGCCATAGTGATCTAAGATGGTATCCAGCTCCTCGGTTCCAAACTGCTCCAACTCGCGGCCATGAGCAGCTTTTGGCCAGCGATGGACGTCGAAAATCTGAAATGCTTCCAGCAGCTCCAAATTCTGAGAAAATGCATTCTCCACAGTATCCACCAGATTGTTCAGAAAACGTGCCAGCAGCTTCTTCGCTTCTGCCTTCTGATGGAAGGATGGAGCAGATGGGCCATCAGCCAGCTCCATCACATTCTTCTCATAGAATTCTCCAGCATCATTCAGCTTGTCATCCAGCTGCTGCAGTAGATCCAGGAGCTGCTCAACGCAGCCATTCTTCAAGCTTCTCACACGGCTGAAATCCATTTGGATCCCTTGCAGCGCAGTGGACAGAAAGTTGACAGCCTTGAATGCAGCGCCGATGGTGAACAAAGCAGCACAGAAGAAGTAGGATTTTAGCACCACCAATATGCCCTTGGCTGCCATGTCCACAGCTGCAATGTCTTCCAGGACGGCAACCAATGGAGAAAACAGCTCCAGCGCAGCTGTGAAAATGCGGTGATGTGAAGCCCATCGAGTATCACTGGGCTTTGGGATCACCTCCTTCTTGGAGGACGAGAGCTCCTTACGTGCCTTCAAGTATGTATGACAGATTACCAATTGCTTGTTTATTTGTACGTGCGTGTGTACCTTACGTATAATGTGTCAATGCTCAATGACAAATGACAAACTCAATGCTCAATGACTGCACTCGTTTGGCCTTGAAGATAGAGGGGAAAGAATCGAAGTCGATAAAGTTCGTTTCCGTCCGAGATTTCTTGGCCACTGGATTCTCCAACTCTGGCTCTGGTTCTGATGATGACGGCGATGAAGAAGATGGAGAAGATATCTCTGCTTCGATCTCGATCTCACGATTATCAGCATCAACTTGCGATGAGGAACTATCAAATACGATTGAAGCGCCCATTAGACAAAAATCTTTGGAAAACGAACGATTTCTTCTTTAGGCTTATTACTATTCGATACAAGTAGAACGTACATACACACCTGCTAGACCTAATCCCAGCGTTTTCACTCTGTTGAGTCCTTGGCCGACGAAGAAGCTCAATTACTGACAGTTTTCGCTTAGACGAAGACATAATTATTTCCGTATGTTGAACGCACGAAACAAGCAGAGAGTGTTCAGTCGACGTCACTGGACAATGGGCAGAGAAATGAGCGGGCACTAATCTTGTTTGCATGTTATGTGTGTGCCCTGCTGTGTTGTGTTACCTGTGTCCGACCTGACAAGTGAGGGAGGGGCGAAGGCAGCGAAGTGAGCTCTCGTCCTTCGCTCGCTACGTGTGCGCAAGCAAGGAAAAAGAGAGGTCAAGTGGGGCGGGGAACAAAATCGAATGGATGGATTATGACCTCAGACTGACCTCTCCTACTTACCGTAGTCACAGATAATGCCATAAATCGCATATTCACGCAGTTTTGACATCTTTACAAGCTCATAAAAAATATTTTTTCGCAATTGTGGGTTGAAAATTTTACGCCCCTAGCCGCCCAAATTTGGGGCGTAGAACCTTGAACTGGGGCGTAATGACGCCCCAACTTACTATGACCGTATACCCCTGTACTGGCGCTGCTGGATTGCCAGTAAAAGGTAATATGTTTTTTGTAGAAATTGATCGAGCAAACGCGAGCCAAGCAGACGAGCGCCGTTAAGGCGGAAGTCACGTGGTGCGGCCGACGTATTTCGCTGGAGAAACCCGCCAAGGTTCACAGTTTCCACAACGAACTACAACATTTCGACGCGACGCTCAAAACAGCCACCGATATCCAAGAAAAGGTATGTGGTCTTGGTGCTGTGGATGTGTGTATGTATTTTGTGTTGGGTGCAATGGGGTAAGACCCGGCCGTGGGAAAATCCGGTCGCCTCTAAGCTCCAGAGCTGCATATCTCAGCAACCACAATGGACCGATTGAGACAAATAGCATATCAATCGATTATTTTGAACTCTCCTCTTTCAAATGAGCTATTTTGTTCATCATTTGCTCAAACAGCAAGTTCAATGGCGCTTGGGTGGCCTGGCCGGGTTTACCCCACAGTACCCTATTCCTATTGTATCTATCTACGGCGTATGTACGTACCGTGCGCATGTGTAAGAGAAGAGAGAACACGTACGTACAATACGCAATACTTTATCGACTCGGAGCGTATGCAGCTGTATGTACTGTATAATACAGCATTATTGTGTGTACAGTATTGTGTGTACTGTACTTTGCGGTGATGATATTTATTGGTTGGTTCCTGTTTGTTTCCGCTAGATGTCACTGTATGAGAAGCTGCTCATAGACTGTCGCGACGCCAGCCAGTTTCTTAAGGACGATATGCGCAACGAGGTGAGTTGGAAGAATTTTGATCAAGATTTGCGCATGATATGCGCAGAAATGCCAATAATATAAGACTGAATGAAATAAATATGGTTTCTACTTTTTTTGCAGACGTTGAAAGGCAGAGGTGACGCGACGAGCTCTGCGCAAGCCCAGCTGATCCATTCCTACTTGACCTACGTTCGTTTAACTCGCACCGTGGAGCGATACCTGATCATGATAGAAAGCGATAGGTAGGAATGGGCTTATGATGCTGTATTTACTGGTGCATACTGCATTGCCCACGAACGAACACACCCACAAAGGCGTCATTGTTGTCAACAATTCGCCCAACTGTTGTCGGTTTGTTGTCCATTTGTTGACAACAAATAAATGGGGATTGTCGGTTTGTTGTCAGTTTGTTGTCGGTTTGTTTACGAAATGACATAAACCGACAATCCCAATATATTTGTTGTCAACAAACCGACAACATTTGGACGACTTGTTGACAACAATGACGCCTTGGTACGGTATGTGTTAAATAAGCAAGATAAAAAGTCAGTTGTTTCGTTTGTTTTTGGTACCGGTTTCGTATGTGCGTCAAGGTTGTCATAGTGCTTTTGGTGTTTTACAGAAAGTTGGCAAAGGAGGGCAAAAGCAAAGGGAAACCGCAGGATTTTGTCCGACTATATGATACAGTGCTACAGGTGCGTTTCTTGATTGATGAAAGATTTTTTAATAGGCTACCTGCATTGCGTTTTGCGACAGGTGTTCTAAATTGGATTGCTTGCTTTTCTTTGCAGAGTTTGACTGAGATTCAGAGCTTACCTGAAGTTGCGAAAGATGCCAATCTCTGCTTAGAGCTCAATATCAAACAGGCCTATTTCAAAAGCTTCAGGTATTGGTACGTATGTACAGGGTGTCTCATAATAAACCGACCACCTTTCAATGCACGTAACTCTGGAACCACGCCTTAGATTATTATGGGGTTTTTTATGTAGTAGCCAAGGCTTTAACTAAGATATTTACAAATTCTTAGCTTCATAGGCCCAGTGTAAGCTACAAGATATATCTACACCCCAATATACGGTAGGCCTACCTATAATATTGTGTTGCCTACAGTGACTACGTACGTATATCTACTTGTGGTCGCCTGACAACTCTCCCAACAAGGCAATCAGTAGTGGGCTACACACGTGGTGAGTAAACTCACGGTGAATTCGACGGTGAGTTTGAACTTTGAGTTTTATTTTTTGCGAAGAGCATTCTCACTTGCTCCCAAGCGCAAAATTTTTCTCACGTGTTCACACGATGGTGAGTTTCAAACTCACGGTGAATTCACTGGCCTCCCTATGCTTCATCGCATACGTACGGGGAATTCCCCGTGAGTTTGCTCGCTCCGTGTGTAGCGCACTAGTGTTCGTAATGTTTCAGGTGCTTTTACGTTGCGGAGGCTTACGCGGGCATGAAGAAATGGGCGGAGACTTTGGCGCTATTCGATCGCACTCTTCAACATATAAAAGGCGCCACTGCCGCCCTACAGAAAGCCCCAGCTCATCTGACCAATAGCGTATGTACTGTTCATACTGTGCGTGTATAGTAGGGACGATCAAGACCGTGCTTGACAATTTTGGCGCTCCGTAGTAATCTGACATTCTAAACAAGAATAGCAATAGTGTTTGACTTTGAAAAAGGGTCGAAAAAGCCGTTTGCTATTCTTGTATAGAAATGCCAGATTTTTACTAAGATTACTACGGAGCGCCAAAATTGTCAAGCACGGTCTTGATCGTCCCTTTGACTACACGAATGTATGTGTAATTGTATTTTGTACGTACGTACACACTATACATGCATGCTGTACGTATGTACGTAGTGGGATGTACGTATGTGCACTTCTGTACGTATGTGCGGTGTATTTCGGGCAAGAGGGGTTATTCGGGCTATTACTAGCGAACTCTATCTCGACAAACTGCTATGATAATTTTAGGTTCCACTTTTCTAGACAGAGACGCAGTAAAGTGCGCAGCCCACTCGTAAGTTGAGATTGGCCCGCCACGCGGCGAGTCGGAGAAACAGGGCTTCAGTACTGAATTATTTTCATCAAGTTGGCATGCCATAGAGGCCAAATCAAGTCAAACTCCAAGCATACATATACCACAACTTCTTCGATCTTTTCAATGGTGAGGTCGCCGTTAACCCATCCCCAACTGGTATGGCCAAAAATGGTTATTTTTCAGCTTTTTGACAAAAGTAGGGTATTTTGCAGGCCTCAGCGCAATGCACAGAGCCAGCCAAATGTTGTCCTTCTAAAATTCCACCACCAAGGGTCCAAGCTTCGCACAGATGGTGTTAACTCCTTCCCCACCACACTGGCAACCTGAGAAAATTGATGAAAAACTGCCTTTTCAGATGCATTTCTACCCAAGTATGTTCCCCTAGTGCAGTCAAGCAGAGAAAATTAGAGTACCCTACCCTAGTTTTATGTGTAGATTTCAAAAATGGATGTGGTTTTTCCGTTTTCCCACGTTTAAGGCCTGATAAACCCGATTTTCATGTGTTTCGGTATCAAAACGTGCACTAAAACAATCATTTTTAAAATCAGGTAGTCTGACTAATTTTATGTGTAGATTTCAAAAATGACCTTAATTTTTAAATTCTTCCACTTTTAAGGCCTAATATACCCGATTTTATGCCATTTTTATGATTGGTTGAGTAAAAAATCGGGTTTATCAGGCCTTAAACATGGTAAAACGGAAAAGCCACATCCATTTTTGAATCTACACATAAAACTAGGGTAGGGTACTCTAATTTTCTCTGCTTGACTGCACTAGGGGAACATACTTGGGTAGAAATGCATCTGAAAAGGCAGTTTTTCATCAATTTCTCAGGTTGCCAGTGTGGTGGGGAAGGAGTTAACACCATCAGTGCGAAGCTTGGACCCTTGGTGGTGGAATTCGAGAAGGACAGCATTTGGCTGGCTCTGTGCATATTGCGCTGAGGCCTGCAAAATCCTACTTTTGTCAAAAAGCTGAAAATGACCATTTTTGGCCATACCAGTTGGGGATGGGTTAACGGCGACCTCACCATTGAAAAGATCGAAGAAAGTTGTGGTATATGTATGCTTGGAGTTTGACTTGATTTGGCCTCTATGGCATGCCAACTTGATGAAAATAGTAGTTCAGTACTGAAGCCCTGTTTCTCCGACTCGCCGCGTGGCGGGCCAATCTCAACTTACAAGCGGGCTGCGCACTTTACGTACTTTTTCCCTGTGTTACAGACGATGTCTATCGGTGAGCTGCAAGAGTTGCAAGAGGCGGTGAATGCAGCCAAGTACGCCACTCATGCCAAAAGTCTGATCGCCAGTCACTGCAAGGAAGACCCGGACAACAACGCGCAGCCTTCTGCTTCTGCCATAGACAAGGTAACGTCTCCGTTGTTACGTACTATTTGCGGTACTGGGCTAAAGTCGGACAGCGGAATACCCTTATGTCCCGTATGAAAATCTGTAGATGCTTGGTCACCGTACGAGAATATGTATGTATTGTGACGTGGCGCGTTCCGTATCGCGAACGGTCGGGCCCCGAAACGGGGGGGGGGGAAGAAATCGGACCGAAGAACGGGAATCGAACCAGCTACCCTCGGTCACAGCTGTGGACTAGGCACACGACCACGTGCCGGTCCAAGGACAGATGGCTAAACTCGCCTTACATACGTTGAACTACATAGTTTTCGTACAGACTACTACTGCCCTCGGACGCTATTGCCATACGTGCGCAGTTACGTAACAGTGTATGTGCGGTTTGTGTTCTTGTAGCCATTACTGGAGGAGCTCGGCTCCTACCACCGCCTGAACGCGGGCGAGGCTGCGAGCGGGAAGCTGCCGCCTCTGGTCTCGCTGCCGCCCGACTTCCAGCCGATGCCTTGCAAGCCGCTCTTCTTCGACCTGGCACTCAATCACGTCGCCTTCCCATCCCTGGAGGAGAAGTTGCAGATGGTGGAAGCACCGCCGACGGCGGCGGGAGTTCAGAAGACGCCGGCAGGGGGCGCCACCGCAGCTTCGGAGCAGCAGGGTGGCTTAACCGGCATGATGAAGGGATGGTTTTGGGGAGGCGGCAAGAAATAGGGACAGGATGGGAGAATACAGGGCGTCTCATAATAAACCGTCCACCTTCCCGTGCATGTAACTCTGGAACCACACCATAGATTTTAATGCGGTTTTTTTGTATTTTGTAGGCAAGGCTTCAACTGAGATGTGTACAAAATTTTAGCTTCCTAGGCCCAGTGGAAGCTGCTCAAACACCTTTTTCCTCCAGCGGTCAAAAACACGGTTTTTCGAACTGGTAGTGCCGATTTAGGGGTAATTCCGTGCATGAGTTATAATAAAATTAGCCTCGTAATGAAGAAAGATGTCTAAAAATGCTAGGAAATGTGTATCTCATGCATTATCCCCAGTGCCAGCATAGCAAACGCATGAAACAGGGTATCTTGAAAAACTAAAACCGATATTTTCTCCATAGTAAAGGAAAACGTCGATTTTGAGCTTCGAGATTCAAACCGTCGTAGTCTCCGAAGTATGTGAACCACATAGTTGAAATTTTGTTTTCTTATTTGTTGAAGCCTTGGCTACAAAATACAAAAAACCGCATAAAAATCTATGGTGTGGTTCCAGAGTTACATGTACGGAAATGTGGACGGTTTATTATGAGACACTCTGTAGAAAGGTTGAATAGGAATTGGATTGTTTATTATTGTCGGTCTATGGAGAGAATGCGGAGATTTCTGTAGTCGTGCGTGGATGGCTTTTCTGCTTATAGCCGCCTTAGCCTATTTCGTCAAACCCGCGTGTCACGGATCAAACAGTAGTACACTACAATCGGCTGAAATTTGTCAAAGTTATATAGAAATGTCCATGTGTGTAGTGTACTACCCTTTACTTGAAAAGTCTTCTGCTAATTCGATAAAATCTCGGTATTCTTTCGGTGGACCGACTGACTACGTTAGTTCGCTTTGAGGTGGGCCTACAACTTTTGAAAGATGTCTTGGTCTAGGGTGATAAGAATTCCAACTTGTGGTGATATGTGAAATGATATCTATGTTTCATTTGTTTGTGGGCAGGTTGTTGTTTCTTGCTGTACTGTACTGTTGGGGTATCGTATGAATGTTATGGCAAAAGGCTACAATGTGCTTCTCTGTAGTTCTTTGTTTTCCTGGGGATGTGGTTTGGTGCGGTATGTGGTTGAAGTTTCTTGTCTGTACTTGAGCTGGAAGAAATTGCTACTTGGATGTACTTGGATACATACATGTGAGCGATTCCCGTCGTATTGTTACGAGACAAAAATCTTTCGTCTACTTCTGCCGAACTGTTTGTTACGCTGTTCTACACTAACCTGTTCGATTGAACAAGAATAAAGAGATTTATGTGACACTTGTTACTTCATCACTATTCTAATGTATTGAATCGTCGTTAGTCGAATTCGAACACCATACGTGATACCTGAGTGCATCTGTCATTGGGGTTATTGACGCGACATTACACAGGAATGTTCAACAACATTGTAATCGTCACCTACGTAATGTTTGAACACTCTTTTCTACTGCTTGCGTCTACTGGGATATTGTTGATTGTAATGAACGTAGCCGACGTCTTCGGGTTCCGCTGGAAATGGTTCCGGCGGCGGTTGGTAAGCTCCGTCTCGCTCCGGATTTGCGCTGCCCCGACTCGGACAGCGACAATAGTGCGCATCCTCGCCTGAAAAAAGGACAGTGAAACAGTTTTCTATGCATCCATTGGTTTTCATTTAGCCCACAAACGGGCTAGTAGTCTATGGGTTAAAAATTTCGACGATCCCACATAGGTACAAAGCACAGTTCTAAAACTTTTTGTTTGAAATCGGGTCCTTTTTCGCAATTTTTCCATCCAATATTTCCCAGTGAGGTTTTATGCTTTTTCATACCTGGAGGACCCAAGGGTCCTTCCTGTCCAGCAACTCCCGACTGTCCCGGGTAGCCGATGGGGCCGGTGAGCCCGATTTCTCCCGACAACCCCACTTCTCCGTGCGCGGCGTCTTTTCCCGACTCCCCCACGCCTCCCGGGAGGCCGACGGGGCCCGGAATTCCCTTGGGACCCGGCAGACCCACGGGGATAGTTCCGTTGCGCCCCGGCATCCCCTTCGGCCCCACCTGACCCTTGTGACCGTCCAAGCCCGGACCTCCACTCATCCCCGGTTGACCAGGACTGGAATCACGGCCCGGACGACCCGGCTGGCCATGGGGACCGCGAGGACCGCGTTGACCTAAAGATATGAAAGGCATTCGTACATGACGTACTGTACATACTGTAGAGGTACAGTTTGAACTAAAGTACAAGTTATAATTCTGGGACCCATGCATTATTTATCTCGAGAACTACGCGACGTAGAGCAAAGCGGTCAAAACTTCCACGGATAACTTTAGCTCGCCTCTCCAATAAAAAAACCGTTTGATTCTATCTGCTCTCAGTGGCAAGATCTCGCCGATTTCCTTCAGTACTAAAATCGGCAAATTGGGCGTGGACCATTGGGCAATTCTAAACCTCGCAAACGCCCGAAAAATCAAAAGTGGTAGAAATACAGGGTGTTTCATAATATACTCGCCGGATGTTTGTGTCTATATCTCCACAATGGAGAGTCGTTTTTAAACGCGGTCTTTTGCGTTGAATAGCCAAGGCTTCAACGTTGATGCAGCCAAAATTTTAGCTTCCTAGGTTGCATTGTCATGGCGCTGTAAGCGGTCAAAGTTGCGCCGCCTTTTTTGGCGCAAAACGGAGGCAGGGCACTGAGGCGGGGCAACGGATTTGCATTTTCGCCTTTTTCTCGCTCTGTCAAGTCTGTTCACCATTCCACGCCAACTTTTATGCATTATTGAGCAGACTTGTCGAAGATAGACTTCAGTTTGATCACCATGGCATCAGCGTCCCAAGGAAAAGCTTGGATGACCGAATTTTGGCCGTAACACTGTTTGCTAAGTTCGAATCTGCAAGAGAAGTGGCATGGAGGTGGAAAAACTCTACCGAAACTTGTGCTCCAGATAAAAACTGGGGAGGGGAATTCTGCGAAAGGAAAACTAAGGAGAGAACTGGGTTAGGTAAACTGGGGAAAGAAAAACCGGAGCCGATCTGTACCTGGCCGCGTGCAAAAATGTGTGACAAATTGACGCTTTGCAAATCGAGCTGTTTGAGCCGCTTCCTGTTGGCCTAGGAAGCTAAAATTTTGGTTGTATCAAAGTTGAAGCCTTGGCTATTCAACGCAAAAAACCGCATTCGAATATGACACTCCGGTGGGGAGATATAGACACAAACATCCGGCGAGTATATTATGAAACACCCTGTATGCATACTACATGATGAAAACAATAAAAATGGGCATCGGGCGTACAGGGTCGTGGGGTCGTGGTTTGCGTGGTTTAGCGTCTGCCAAATGGTGACACGATTTCAGTGCTGAAGGAAATCGGCGAGATCTCGACACTGAGAGCAGATAGAATCAAACGGTTTTTTTATTGGAGAGGCGAGCTAAAGTTATCCGTGGAAGTTTTGACCGCTTTGCTCTACGTCGCGTAGTTCTCGAGATAAATAATGCATGGGTCCCAGAATTATAATTTGTACTTTACCTACTTTATGATTAGGATACAATACATGCGGCCATACCCTTATTGGCCCTATTACCTATCTTCCTTTTCAGCAAGGAAACGCCAGAGGCGAAGTTTTATTCAATCCATCTTCGCGATGAAAATGTATTCATCTTCCCTGACCAACCCCACCCCCAGCTTTACATCACTGTAGTGTAGACGTACATATAGGTACGTAGGTACGTAACTACGTAGGTATGTACCTCACGTATATAGATGCTTGTTTCTGACCATTATTTTACCTGCCCGACCAAGTGGTCCGTTGGGTCCCATTGCTCCCGGCGGGCAGTGGAAGCAGCGGGTGTACGCCTGGAACACGGCTTGATGGTCGTACGCCTCGTGACCGGGGGCTCCCTGCAGCCCAGGCTCTCCATCATCTCCCGGTTCTCCCGGTGCTCCCGGAGGTCCGGGTGGACCTGGGGGACACTGGTTGTTCGGGTTGCATTCTGCAACATGTACGGGCGTATCATACCGGTAGGTACAGTACCTATGTACGCAGCATTTTGCAGGCAAAGGCCTGTGGCTCCCGCGTTTATGCTACAGTGCTGCAGCTCTGTGTCTGGGTCTGGTACAGCCCCCTCTCTACTCCCACACTGGTCGTTTCATTCTTACGTCGGCAAGCCTGCTGTTCCTGAGCGGTTGGATACGCATCGTAGTCCGTGTCCACTGTTCCGGTAGGGAAGAGTGCGTGCCACTCTGCCTCTGTGAGTCCCGGGCCCGGCGGCTGCGCTCTCGCCTCTGCAGTTTGCACAGGCGGCGGCTGAGGAGGCAACTCCGCCACCAGAACTTCAACCGGTTGACCCTGGGGCTGGGGCCAGGCTGCAGCGGCTGGGGCTGGGCCCAGCTGCTGTTGCAAGGGCCCATCTGGGGCTGGTGGAGGGGCTACCGCTTGCACTGCAATGTAGTGCTGGGGCAGTTGCAGCTCTTGAGGGGCCTGAGGCTGCAGCTGTACGAACTGGACTTGTGCTGGTTGGGATTGGTGCGGTTGCTGCACAAACTGCGGTTGATGGAATTGAAATTGACGAGCCTGGTGCTGCAGCTGGGGTTGTTGCAATTTCACACCTGCAGCTGCAGCGTTCTCTCTCTGGTCGTTGTTCTTTGCTGCAGATGATGCCGCGGCCGTTTTGAAAGCGCCAGCCACGGCGCTGTAGGATGCAGCTGGAATGGCGACGGAGAGCGGAGGACCTTGCGCTTTCGGTCCTTCAGCTGCAGAACTACCTGCGGCGCGATAGATGGAGGACCGAATGAGGCTGGGACCAGCTGCGGCGCTGTAGGCCTGGCGTTTTATGCGGTGATCCTTTTCCAGGCGCATCAAGTCATGCCAAAGATCGTTGGACAGACGCTTGAAAAGGGTAAATTATGGATACGTATAGGTAATGTGGAGCTAGCTATAGTAGGTGGAAGTTTTGGCCCACTCACTGTATTGTATGTACGTATACAGTACTTTGACAGGTGCAGTACTTTGATTATTTTGCTTTTACGTACCTTGAACTCCGCCATCTCGGTATCTAAGTCACTCCAAATGCTTTGGATCTCATTCTTGATTACGGGAACAGCGATGAAGCACACGAGAATTGACAAGAAGCTGAGAAAAGCTGCGACCCCTGTCGCCAGACGCACTTCCATTAAAACCATGATGACTGGCAATTGTAAGGTATTAATATGTTCGTTTCTGGCAATAAAATCAAAATTGGACAAAGTGGATGTCACCGAAAACGACTATAATCACTCGCGTTAACCTCTTCTACGTACGCTCCACCCCTACGCACTTTAAAGAACCTGGTCTTATGCACGTACGCATCTTATGCCCTGCCGACAAAATTGAACATTTTCCGTGCCGGCAAGAATGTTTCGCTCTAAATTGCGTGTTGAAATTGACAAAAGATGCATTGCTGTCAATGTACGTATATAATCTAGTAATGTGATGTGACCTCTTTACGTATACGTACAGTGTTGAACAATTCGGACGCGTGGACAAAAGTGGACAATGCCAATCCAAGGATTCTTACGTCACAATATTACTGTAATACACATACATACATACCTACTACTATGCGCGTCTAAAATTTGAAACAAATTTGGCCAACATATTCGATGTTGCGTAGAACTGTCAGGCCACTCTAGACTCTGGTGGAAGGACACGGGGGTGAAAATATAGGCTAACACCTTGATTCAACTCAATATTAGGAGGATAAGGAGCAGCATCAACTGGTCATCTGTACAATTATCACGTAATCGAGTGATAAAAAACTAATATTTTTGGTGGACCCGCAACAAGAAGGATGAGTTTATTATTGCAGAAAGATCTTTATCTGTCACCCGATACAGTACACGTCGCCCATATCATTTTGCGCCATAAAAAGCTGTCTAACTTTCGCAAAATAATTGTCGTGACTTGTGACGCAATATGGCGGGCGGTACCCTGAAACGTGATGAAGGATGATGCAAAACGGTTCAGAGTTTTTCCGGTTAATGCGCAACTCACACCTGACAGATGGTCGGGCTCATTGAAACAAGGGAAAATTATTAACTGTGCGAGTGTACAGTATGTAATGTACAAAAGAAGTGTAAAGGATGTCCACACATAACCCCGATAGGAAAATTATGTCATGACCACGGCAGCCTGATTATAATCTTGCAGATTCCACGCCATAATTTGTCTCCCGCTGTCCTCACGCCTAAAGGACCGGAAAAGAGGAAAGAATTTGCGCCCGACTTTGAGAAGAGGTGTCGATCGCGTTGCGTTTTGCCACTTTTACGTTCTATCGTACATATTGTACGTAACTCGGACAGTTTCAGTATCGCGACACCTTCCTTGCACGTGTAGCTGCTACTTCAGGCACCTGTGGTCTACATACTGCTCTAGTATATGTACAAGCCCTGGCATACTACCGTACCAAACCAGCCGAGACACTGAGAAACCCAAATAAAACAAATGCATCGCGGTTGATTTTGTGACGCAACAAAAAATCTAGACCACATCATAGATATTTTTTACACCGCATTTATTTATTGTAAAAGTATTATAGGCTATCTGCATCTCTGTTTGATGAAATAATAAAAGACGCGAGTACCAGTAGCCTAGAACTTCCGTCCGAAGACAGGTGTAATATTGATGGCCAAACACGCTGTAAACTGTCATCCATCTCCTCTGTCAGATAGCTTTCCATATAACCACTGCAGGTGGTAAAGTCGCAAGTTTACGTCGACGAACTAAGATTTTCATAATTTATTGATGAAAGAGACGCCGAACTAAACTGATCGAGTAGATCGCCTTGTATTGATAGGTAGGTTGAACTTAGTAAGGGATATAAATAGACCTCTACAGTACATGTACGTAACTGTACCATATCCCATTTTTATTCATGTCACATGTCGCACTGCACCGCATCAGGTTATTGTAGTATTAGTGTTTTAGTGTGCTTTTCAGCTGCAAAACGTGAAGACAGAATAAAATTTTATTACGTACATATTTCACTTCCAATCAAAACTTTGGCAGACTATAGATATAGTGCGCAAAAGACAAGTGCCAAAGAGAACAATAGAAGGACCAGCAGCCATGTAGAGCTGGGCACAACATCCTGAAAAATCCTTACGCTGGTATAGAGCTGCCCCAAATAACATATGAATATTGACAGGCTCAGTAACTGCCAAAGAACCACACGCATTCGACATAAAGCATTCTCCAAAAAAATTATCTCGTATACAGTATAGAGACAAAACAGTCGCACACTTGAAATAAACTTCAACCAAAAATACTATCGCTAATTTTTGATACGGACTGTCAGCTACATACTTATGCTACGGGTTTGACAATACCAACCACAAAATACTAAAAAGTTGCAAATTTTTTACGCTGAAAATAACTGAGAATTCAGTGATATTCTAATGTCAGGTAGGGCTGCCTTCCAAAAGTTGATTGTTCTTCGATTTCTTTTTCGAAAGGCACCCAGCAGCACAACAATCAATAGCCCAAAACGCAACAAACACGCCTAACAACGACTAAAACACACACCATTCAGCTTGAAAAAAATTCAACAGAAGAAAAATAAAAAGAAAAAGAAAAATTTTGAAGCGATTCGACCATTGTCATCACCAAAGCAACTTTTTCTATCTGACCAATGGTCCAAACAAAGTACATGCCACGCTGGGTTACAGTAAGCTGCTGTACACAGTGTCAGTTAGTAATATTTTATTTCTTAACTACTGCACAGAGTTCGGAGTTTTTGTTCTGAAAACAAACCCAACGATCTCGTACTAATTAGGTACAGTACTGTATACGCAGTAAGCACCGGCGATGGACGTACTGCAATACACCACCGACCTATGTACAGTATCTATCTACCTGTACTTTCCATACTAAACGGCACTAACCATCTAAAGTCTAACATTATCTAATCTAATACGTTATGTCAAATACTTCCAACTGTTATATCTACGTACCCATGTCACCTTAGCAAAATTACTGCTAATTGGTAAGCTTCAAATAAATATTTGGTAACTGTACCGGGATTTTAGCTTATCAGCATACCATCAAAGCGAACCACGCCCCAAAAGCACGTTATAACACATATCCGAGCTAACAAATACAAAAAATAACAGAGATTAGTCTAATAAGACTAGATTCTTTCGAGAATTTTTGCTTGGGGTCGAGACAGTGACAAAAAGTACAAAATGGAATATTTTCTGAAGCCCAAACAAAATATTCTCGAATAGAGCACTACTGGTACATACGAAAATACAATACAGTACATTCAAAGCGACAAATACATACTTAGCTACTGTAGCTGTGGTAGGTACACTTTTCAATCAATTCAATCAGACAAAGTGGAGCAATTCATCCAAATATGTGATGCAGTAAGCGCGAATGAATAACATTTTCAAAATAAATCAACTGAAGAAAAAAATGGGTGGATAAAAGTTTCTTTGCATAGCAGCTGCGTCCCCCACAAGGTACACATAAAACATTATTGAGAGAATTATTGGCTGACACAATAATTTCCTATTTTATGACTGAATCGTTTAAACAATGCCACATTCCAAGAGGTTTTTCATGTGCAAACACGCAAGAAAGAAATCACAACGCGTTTTCGTGTAAAGAAAATCCTACCGTATGCTGCCATATCAACCTTTTCTCACTGCCATTCCATGAACGTACTGCATCTGCCACGTATCATTTTCCTATCCCATATAATTATCCCGATCAAATCACATGCTTCACACCATTATGTGAAGAAAAGCGCAGTAGACAGCGAGTTTATTCTTGTACTGTGGTACAAAGCGTGAAATAAAAGTGTCATGCAGTGACTTACTTTTCGTAAGACCAATGTGAAAAAGCTGAAAGCTTTACAGTTGCTCGGTGACAGAAAATGTGCAAAAATGAAAGAATTTGAGGGACGCAGGACGTGAGCAATAAGTTCAGCATACCGAACATCATAATACATAATATAATTATATCGTTACAAAGCAGGAAAAACTGTATATTTTTCCAAAAAATAAAATCTCAGGAACTCAAACACCGCGACCGAAACCATTACAAGCGCCAATCCAGCAAGCAAAGAGCCCACCAGCTTGCAAAAATTCTTCGCTTTTCGCTCCTGAGATCAGAAAAACAAAAAGCATTCCTAATACACACACTAAACACCAATGGTACTGTACCCTTCCTAAACCCTAGCAGGCAGGCACACTACGACACATGGCGTAACATATCGCAGGTTGTAAAATACCTAGATAAGTATATTTGGATTGGACAAGGTTCGGAAACACAAAACAGAGATTGCACACACACACACACCACACGTACAGTACGTACACAGTCGTAGGTACTGTATCAATGCCATGCCTTTAGCTTCAGCAGCGGGTTTCTTAAAGGTGGCGTCATGTACAGGCATATCCATGAGTCTGTATTCCTATGTGAAAATGGTGCACTGAGCTGACGAAGACAAAGATGCATAATATGCAGCAGCAGCAGCAGCAGCAAAGTATGGTGTATGGACGGGGGCGGTTGAAAACTGAAGATAACGAAAACAAAGTATACGCAAAGAAGGCGAGGAGGCGGGAGCAGAAGGTTGTTAACCGTCGGCTGAAGTCAAAGGTCCTTCCCCTCGCGCCGTCCGTTCCACTTTTTAGAAGCCGCGAATGACGCAGTAGCTCTCCAAGGCGGTCATCATGACGTAGAATAGCCAGAGGAAGGCCATGAAGCCACTGGTGGCGATGCGCGAGGGCATCGGGCCGCCCAGCTCGCCGCCGCACCATTTCCCGCGCCGGGCGATCAGGAGGATGATGCAGAAGAAGGCCTCGACGCTGAAGACGGTGACGCTGAAGCCGAGGGTGCCCGGCTCCACGTGGAACTGGTCCCCGCGCGCCACGTGGTAGATGGCGGCCATGGTCCAGGCGATGCCGATGCCGAGAAAGACGTTCACGCCGTTGCTGCCCGTCACGTTGCCGATGCTGGCGTCCGCGTACTTGTCCTGCACCGCCGACACTTTGCTCGCGAACGTGTCTGCAAGCAAGCTCTGACCTGATGAATAGGGCGGAGGGTTAAAGGATAGTACATACATACTACGTACTTGCTGCGAACAATGTAGAGTAGGCCTTCTAGAATGCTCCAGTTTTGAACTGCTATAGTGACATACAGTACGTACTGGTGTACGTATTGTACACAGTCTAGTATATACTACGAATGTACTTGCTGCGAACAATGTCCAGTAGGCCTAGAATGCTCCAGTTTTGAACTGTTATAGTGACATACAGTACGTACCGGTGTAAGTATTTTACACAGTCTAATGCAAAACTACCTAGCATGGGCTTTGTTTAGGAATATGTTTCGCTGCGCTGACGACAGCAAAGATTTTATAAAACGGGTATCATGTCCTCTGTCATATAGATGCTGATTTTACAATACGGGGATCATGTCCATGTCTACATGGTACCTACAACAGTTCTTCTTCTTGTAATACCTGGTACGCTTGTCCCTAAGGCGACGAAGCTGATGGCTGTGACTGCATCTTTGAGGCCGATCGTGCAACCGAAGTGATTGGCCAGATCGCCGACCAAGGCCGTTTGCATGCCCACGCCCAGAATGGACACTACGAAGCATGCCCAGCCACCCCAATAATCTGGAAAGAAAACCGCTTTCCATTGTTTTTTTCGGTGGTTTTCTTTCCGATGCGTGGTTAAAGAGGAGGTTGCATAAAAAATAAAAGTTCGCTACACTACGCGCGGAAGGTTTATTGAAGCTGCATGGTTCACGGATTTATGCTGTAGAAGGACTGGTCTATGTTTATGTACTATTCACCATATGCAATAGAGCCGTGCTTCGTCGCAAGGTGACCCCTCTGAACTGTAACCTTGGATTTTCAGTGCAACTTTTGATCGGTAGTCGACGCGAAGGTCGGCGCGGAAAGAAACGAACGAGCAAGCAAGACGACCGCGCCGACCTTCGCGTCGACTACCGATCAAAAGTTGCACTGAAAATCCAGATAATTCAGAGGGGTCGCGTCGCGAACCAGTATCGCTCTGATTCATATGGTGAATACTCAATTTTGAACATACAGATACAACACAACATATGTACCTATACGTACCGTTTTTATACATACCTGTGGGGGGAATGAAAGCACAAATGAGTTTCCAAGGCACACAGATGAAGTGCATAATGTAGTCGCTCCAGGAAGGCGAGGCTCCTCCGCCCTCCTCTTCTTCTCCCTTCTCCCTCTTCGCCTTCCTCCTTCTCCCCACCCTCACCTTCCTCCTCCTCATCACCACCTTCGTCATCACCTGAGAGCAACAAAAAGCGTACTCAGGCTTCAGCCTTACTACTGTATGTACTACGGTACGTACTTCATTTTCAATTTATATATTTTGTATTAAAAATTGTTCCAACTCATACTTAATTTTAGTTACAAAAAAATATAAACTACCCACCTGCACTAACGGTCAAGGCTTCTTTGAATTGTTCTATCCACGACGAAGAACCTACGACGAGCGCCGTGTTCGTTGTCTTCAGCATCTTGTCCACGATACCCTGAAAATATCCATCAACGCCATGTCAAGGCATACTCAGTCACCTCAACTATTAGTTTGGAATTTGACAAGAAAACGGTCGTCTGCACTCTGCGTCTGCGCACACCTTGAACTCTTTGCTCTCTTTGATCCTAACCGAACACCGCGTAATCTCTCCGAGTCTGGGCTTTCCCAAGTCCGCTATCCTGTCATCTTCGTTCAAATCCTTGCCTTCCGATTCGTCCCCTCCGCTTTCTATCGACTTCTGCTCCGTTTCTGCTGAAATATTACCAGAATATTTTGCCGGATGGGCTTGTTGATTTGTTGTTGACTCTTATGTACGTACTACAGTATTAATGTACAATACAAGAGTCTTTTTGGTCCTACATAGCACAGAGTTGTAGTCATGGCAAACCTCCTGACTAAAACGCTACGTTATTGCTTCAGAGCGTTCAAACCCAAGGCCAGTGTTGCCAGCATAATTCAGTGCCAAGCAATCGTGTTCTGGGTTGGTAGTGACAGGAACGTTTGCGGCAAGTGTTTATTTAGTACTTTGAGTTATTTATTACTTTTAATTCTTCACTACTTGTGCGCTATATGTATAACACATGCAGGGCAGCCTAATCTTCATGCAAAAAACTGGTGCATGCCTTTACCTTCTAATGGATGCATACGCGATTGTTATTATATGACATCGAAGCTATGCACACACGTCATATTGTCGTACGGTAGATTTTTTGAAAGGTTAAAATAAACCAACCTTTTTTGATCCGGCTCCAAGGTGTACGACGTTTGTCTGGAGAACCGTCATCTAAAAGAGGAAATGGGAACACGCACGCACCACACACGCACACATCATGCATGGCAGCCATTTCCACACATTTCTCATGCAAACAGATATCACGTGTACATACAAAATAAGTATGACATACATAAATACCGTAGTTAGTTAATGCTAAATTAGTGCAGTGCAGAATGCAACAAAAACACAGCAAATAGGTAGGTGGCTTGTGAACGTTATGCTTGCATGCTGCTTTGGAAATGCAAAGGGTGGCGGTGCTAGCTTTTGCAATACAAGCAAAATTAGTAATACTAGTCGGAACAAGTTAAAGTTACTATACATGTACAATGTATACGAACTGCTCATAGGCCTACGTACGTAAGTATATGCATGTAAAATAAGTTTTGTTGCATCGGTTTTTTCAGAGCATTCAGTTGTTTCAGGCAATATTCGTTTAACTGTGAACTTCAATAAAATAAAATTAGAAGAGAGCCGACAAGTTGACGTAGGACAAGATGACTCTGGACGAATAAACGTTATGACAAGGAACCTGGACGAACAAAAGCGACCATCTCAACAAGGAGGACAAAGAAACTAAACAAAACACTCTCAGGAAAACAGATAAAATTAGTCTGTCACTTCCATAGAGTCCCATTCAACAAAAGCAAACCGGTTCCCAAAATTATGGTTAATTAAAATAAAAAAGTTTGAGCAAAAACAGTAAGATTAGGAGAGAGCATATTCAGATTAAGTTTTGAGAAAAGAAACAGAAAGCAGAAGTGGTGATGTTTTGCTGCAAAAACTGTAAACGCAGCGTTTTTTGCGAACCTTGAACTCCGGCCTTCGTTTTCTTCTTCTCCTGTCGTCTTAGGTAGCGCTCAAATCACTTGTTCTGATCTGCAGAGCAACAAAATCATATCGTAATCAAATATAATCAATGATTCAATCAATAAATTGAAAGTATTGAATAAACAATATGCAACCTAGTAGCAATATAAAAATTATCAAATACTTTTTAGGGACGCCTTGGCAGCAAGGAGTGGGGACACTCCAGGTCCAGAAAATAAGTAGGTAGTATGATAATAAATAATGTGTATGATAATGATTATAAATACAAAATCACTCTCAACTCACAACGAGCAGCTGCAGAAAGGTACAAAAATGTATCACAAAGAAATCAATGGCAATGCTAAAGATATGAATATTAAATATAATGAAGAAAGAGGCAAGAAAGAAACGCAAGCAGCGTTCCAAAATTAAAATTTTTCAGTCGCCTCGTTGAATCATTTTAACCTCGGCCAAAAATGGATCATGAGAAAGCACAGGTAAATTTTGCGGGTTTACGTAGTAACTTTATGAGAAGTTACATATACTGTATGTTCGCTGTGCACTGTTGCACAACAAACGAGTTGCAACAAATCTACAACACAATAAGCGCCAAAATGCAGCCGTCCTAGCAGTGCTGTGCCATGCTGGGAGCTAGAGGAGTGGAATATCCCAAAAGCGTTTCATCCGTGTTTCATGTTTCACTCATGACTCTTTTGGGGGAAGATACGGTAAAGAAAGTGTACATACGTAGAGGTAGACCTATCTAAATCTAATATTTATGCAACA
This sequence comes from Epsilonema sp. ZAB3_2, assembly GCA_030247985.1. Classification (NCBI taxonomy): domain Eukaryota; kingdom Metazoa; phylum Nematoda; class Chromadorea; order Desmodorida; family Epsilonematidae; genus Epsilonema; species Epsilonema sp. ZAB3_2. The sequence goes on from JASAMW010003286.1 coordinate 27,656, forward strand.
AACAACACTAAAAAGAAGAAGGCAGAAAATATGGCCTACTACTGCACATTTCATGGCTACAGTAACATTAACGAGAATTCTTGACGTATTGACGGCACAATGGTAAGGTATGTACGTATCGTACGTACGTACATATATGTAGGTGTAGAACGGAACGGTAGAACAGCTGCTTAGTTTTTGAAAGCCTTACCTGAAAGTTTTTTGGCCCAAATTGGTTCCTCTAATTCCACATAGAATACTTCGTTTTTCTCATACTCTTCGTCATCCACCACACCGATCTCGATAAATTTCCTGAAATACAGTACGAGAACTTAGCGATAAATCAAGAGTATACGTACACATAACCATATGTCGTTCATTGCATTGCTGATGACTGAGGCTTAGGCTTTTGTCTAAACGAAGTACTAGTCACACGCAATCTCAATTTTTGTTGTAAAATGCGAGATGACTCAT
>JASAMW010003287.1:0-42066 GCA_030247985.1 Epsilonema sp. ZAB3_2
TACTGTTGTTGCTTGCTAACAGATTTTGGATCAAGCTTCACGGATTATGCGCTATGATTTTTTTTATTTTATGTTACCATACTCATATTTTTGCCATCTGCCGATTTCTATGATGTTTATTTCCATAACAACTTGCGTACTACAACGGTGTAGCGTGACACAGTTCTGCTCGCGTACGTACTAAGTGAAAAGTACGGTGTATTTGTTTATTTAGAAGAAGACAAGCGGGACCAAGCAAGCAGCGTGTAGGGCTCACTCGGAGTCGCCAGAAAGAGAGAGTTCCCACCCGTGATGGTATTGGTTTGAAGAGCGATCTCGGCGTTTCACTGGCTAGTAAAGCGATGTTGGCATGGCCTCTGGTTATCCTTTTCCTTATGAAGGAAGAAGGTCGGCCGAGGCGGGTAGCAGCAGCCAGCCGGATCGCTCAGAAGGACTGGAAAGCTCGGGTGGCGGTGTGATCGGAGGCAGTGCGGCGGCGGGTGTGATCGCAGGCAATCACTCCTCCGCCTCCTCCTCCTCTTCTAATTTGGCAGCGCAGCAGCAACAGCCGTTCGGTATCAGTTCGCAATGCGACGTGTGCCATCGCGTGTTGCACGCGTTGAGCGACGTCAAAACGCTGTCTTGCCTCCACAATTTCTGTCTGAAATGCATGCCGCCGCATGGTCAGTGCCCGCTGTGCGCAGTTTTCCCACTGGCGGCCAGTGGTCAACAAAGGACCGCCGCCGCCTCTCTGTTTCACCAACAGTCTCCGAGCTTCGGAGTGCTTTCGGACCGTCGTCACGCGACGCACGAACAGTTTATACATCCACAGCAGCGTTCACCTCTAGCACAACTACCTCTTGGACCGCCTACTCCAACAACAACTTCGACAACTACCTCGTCGAACAGTCAGACTGTTAGCAGCTCAGCTCAGCATCACATGTTTCGTTCTTTGGGAGGGGAAGAGAGTGCAGTGAGCGGAGGGTTTGCGAGACAGCAGCAAATGCAGCTGCCTAATCTGCAACTTGACACCTCATCTCTGTTAGGAAGTTTGTTGGATTATGGTAGCGGTAGGGGTGGCACATCATCATCCGTGGAAGCAGCGGCTGCGCACACTTCACCTCTCTTTGGAGGCCAGCGACCTTTGGTTGGAGGAGGAGGAACGCAACTGCCTCAGTTCTCTGCGTCGTCGCATCAATTCAGTAGTACCTCACTGCATCTACCTCAACCTACGAAGCCGCCGTCGACAGAACCTGCACAGCAGCAACTACTGCGAGCCTATCAACAGCAGCAGCAACCGCTATCCTTGACATATCTTGGTAGCCGCTCCACGCCCCAATCCACTTCTCCCTTACTCTTCGACTCTGGTGGTGGTTCTGCTTCTGCGGCGGCGGCCTTAAGATCACCTCCCGGCATCTCCGTAGGTGCGATTGGGCAGCAGAGAGCTGGCGCCAGATCGGGAGGAGCGCCGGCGCTGTGTCAGGCGTGTCCAGAGGGAAACGCGGCCGCGCGCAAGTGCGAGGAATGTGCGGAGTTGCTGTGCGTCAACTGCGTGCAGGCGCATTTCCGCGTGCGCGTGACGCGGGAGCATCGCCTGGTTCCCCTGCAACAACAGGTGTTGGCAGCCAGCCAACAGCAGCAAGCAGTGACACCGATGACGTCACTCGGCGTGCAGACGACGACAACAACGGGGACAGCAGCAGCAGCGCCATCTAGCGGACCGATCAGCCCGCCAAGCACCTCCACTTCCAGCTCCGGAGGCGGAGGCAATCATATTGCTGCAGGTGGGGCTCCTCAGCCACCCTCCACTCAGTGCGCTCTGCACGGGCAGGAGCCGTGTATCATCTGGTGTGAAAGCTGTGCGCGCAGTCTCTGTCGCTCCTGCTTGACCGAACACGCCGGACACACGTTCCAGTACTTGAAGAGAGGAGCGGGAACGACGACGGGTAGTGGTAGTAGTGAAGCGACGGCGGGCGGAGGACGGATGGCGCTGATCGAACAACTGCGCACTGAAGCGAAACAGCTCCTGAAGAACATGGGAGAGGTAGGAATGCGGACACACACACACACACACACACACACACACACACACCTTGTGCATTTCTTGCAGTGTAGGTAGTGTTCATACGGCTATGGTGCTGTAGGGTACTGTGGGGTAAACCCGGACACCTAAGCTTTTCTGAACTTGCCGCTTCAGCTAATGACGAACATGGTAGCTCATTTGAAAGAAGAGAGTTCCAAGGAATCGATTGGTAGAATACTTGTCTCAATCGGTCGTATGGTTGCTGAGTTATTCTTGGTGTCCGGGTTTACCCCACATTACCCTATACCATTCGTACAGATGTAGTACTGCCTAATTGCACTGAGATATAGGAGAACTGTCAATGCTACTTTCTCTGCTTTGTGTGTCTGTAGGCGTTGGAGGCTGTGAATCGGATGGGTGAGCGTGTGGACGCGCGGGTGTTGTCGGTGTCCAACGAGGTGCGTGCAGTTCTGCATCACCATATCAGCGCGTTGGAGGAGCGAAAGCGAGACCTGTTGCAGCGAGTGGACACTGTGCGTCTAGCCAAACTCCAGACTCTGGAAGGACAGCGACGCGAACTCAGAGACATGCACAGTCAGCTCAAGTCGCATCTCGACAAGGTATACGTATGTACTCTACATGATGCCAAACAGTATAATACTGGCTATTGCTTACTCCGAATTATGATTCCAGACGAACCGAATGGGTTTGTAGACGTCTGTATTTGTGGACCTACACAGCGGTCCACGCCTCTGTACAAAGTATGGCAAAAGCGTAGACACCTACTGAATAAGTAAGCCATAATTTGGCGCCACTTATTTAGAAGGTGTCCACGCAAGCGCCGTACTTTGTACATGTAGGTCCATCACAATACAGAGTCTGCAATCCTATTCGGCTCGTCTGGAATCACGATCCATGGTAGCATAGCATAGTATTCACGGTGTTGCAGGTTGAGCACTGTTTGAACAGTCGTGAGTATTCGGAGAGCGAGAGTGGTCAGCGGAAGATACAGGACACGCTGGTGCACATCCTGCAGCAGACCAGTCGACCTTCCCTCTATCTGCAGCCGCAAGAGACCGATCTGATCAGCTTCGTCCAACCCGATCCAGCGCTGCTCACCGCTATCAAAAATCTCGGCCTCATACAGACTGGAGCGCACGCGTCCAAGAGTGTCATCGTCGGAGAAAACTTCAGGTATTTAGCTGCACTCTGTATGTCATGTACTGTATTTCACACTGTTGTATATGCTGTAGTAATGTACTGTACACTCGCCCTAAAGCACATAAGAGTATCTATTTTTTTAATAGGTGCGTGTTATGTTATGTGCTATAAGGGCGATCTTTTCTGATTGGTGTATCTGTAAAAATGTATGTGCAGGTAGGCAGCATAATGTACGTACGGAAGGTTCAAGTGTGAGGATGCATGTGAATTGTCCCTGTTCGTTCTGGTGCACTTTAGACGCGTGATTCGCGATCGGCCAGCCGTGTTCACAGTGCAGGCGCGAGACGCGATGGGTGAGCTGTGCCAGCTGGGCGGAGATCCGGTGGCGGTGCACATTCAGACGCCTGCCAAAGGCTGCGTGTGTCCAGCAGAGATACAAGACCGCGGCACCGGCGCCTACCTCGTCACGTATCGACCCACAGTGGACGGAGAGCATCGGCTACACGTCAGCATCAGAGGAAAAGCACTGCTCGGATCACCTTTCACTGTCCTGGTAGGTAGCAACGAACACCACTTCAGCTGTATTATAGTGCGGGCTAATTAATTCGGGCCAAATCTCCCTTTATTGTGAATTTGGAGCCGGGGAGGGGAAACCCTGCAAATGTGCTACAACCACCAGATAGCGGAGCCCAGAGGATCATTTTCAAACCACAATCGCCAACCTTCTTCCTTACCAACTATGTACAGTAGATATATTGCATAGGTTGTAGCAAATGTTGTAGTGGCCATAAATACCCCGCACTGTGTTGTACTGTATGTATGTATGTAGGCTCCACTTGCATATAATAGAATGCAGTACATAGACGCCTTCTTCAAAAGATGCACAGAAGCTGCCTTTCTTCGAACATTGGTCTACAGTACGTACTGACTGCTAGTAGGCTGAAGCGATGTTCTGCAGGTGCGCAAAGGTCGTGACTACTCTACGATAGCCTCTACTCCGGTGTTTTCTTTCGGGGGTGAGGGTGTGGCTGACGGTGAGTTGTGTCGGCCGTGGGGCATCTGCACGGACAAGGAAGAGCGCATTATCGTCGCCGACCGCAGCAACAATCGCATACAGATCTTCACGAAGGACGGTCGCTTTCTGCTCAAGTTTGGCAGAGCTGGCAACAAAGAAGCGCAGTTCGACCGACCGGCGGGTGTGGCAGTCAATTCCAGAAACGCCATCATCGTTGCCGACAAGGATAATCATCGCATTCAAGTGGGTACCATACATAGTCAGTCCACCGAAAGAATCCACAGATTTCCGAAATTTTTCTGTGCATGGACATCATGTTCGTGCAATTTGGTGTAGCTTGATATGCAAAAGCCTTTCTCAACTACATCTACGAAAGTCTCTCAGTGGACCTGTACTATAGCAGCTAGCAGTGTAACTGTGTGTACACGTAAGCGTCTACATACAAACGTACAGTATGTAAGCGCAAGCTCTACACTACAGGGATGGATGAGCCTTTCATTAGCGTGTGCTGGTATTGTGTGGCGAGCGTATGCCTGCGAGCATGTGTGTAGGTGTTTGGAAGCGGGGGCGAGTTCGAGATGAAGTTTGGGGAGAAGGGACGCGGCGCGGGTCAGTTCAACTACCCGTGGGACGTGGCGGTGAACTCCGAGGATCAAATCGGCGTCACAGACACACGGAATCACCGCGTACAGCTCTTCTCTCCTGCCGGCGTCTTCCTCAGGTACTCTACACACTCTTCTGCTCTACCTACCAACTGTGCTACGTACGGTACTTATCTACGTAACCGTACTAAAAACCCATCACAGTGGGAAGTGCTACATACATAACTCTGTCTGCGTGCATCGCTTGTGTTATCTATTTCTTCGTGTGCGCATGCGCCTGGAAGAGAAAGAGTGGCCCGCCACAGACGTGAACTCCGAATTCGCTCCGAATTCGGAGCCCTGACTATGCTTCAACATGTAAATCCTCCGAGTTTGCTCCGAACTCGCTCCGTTTTTCCAAACGTCCGTGTGAACTGCCAAGTTTCAAACTCGGAGACGTGTGAACCACCGAGTTTCCTCCGAATTCGGAGCCTTCTCGAAGCCATCTCGGAGCCTTCTCGGAGGAATCTCGGAGCGAAAAAGTTGGAAACAGAGCAGTAATTTACGATGCGGCGCGTATGGCATAATCATAATAGACCGCACAGAACCTGCAGTGCAATGTACGCAAGCATAATATGAGGAGAGAGAGAAGTCATCGCAGGTCTCTCCTTTGTTCAAGGAACAGCAAGCAGCAGGCGAACGCAACAAACACAGTATATCATTATCATTGCGCTGCGCTGTCCGCTCTCTTCTCGCTCCTTTTCCCGTTCCCGAAGACAGAGAGAGGGAGCGCTGCGCTTGTTGTTTCATTTGTGTGTGGCGTGTTGGCTATCAGCGGACAGCGCGCGGCGCGGGCAAGTTGCATGCTTTCTCTTTCTCCGTGTGTGGAACGAAGCGCGCCGTGTTTTATTGCTGCAAAAAATATTACGTGTGAACGACCGAAAAAACTCGCCGAGTTTGTACGGAGGGAAAATGATTACGTGTGAACAGCCGAATTAGGCTCCGAATTCGCTGCGAATTCGGAGAGATCTCGGAGCGAACTCGCTCGGAGCAAACTCGGAGCACGTCTGTGGCGGGCCAGTGAGTGTTTGTTATTCACGCACAGCTGCTGTTCGTTATTGCAGGAAGTTCGGCTTTGACAACTCGCTGTTCTACAAGCACTTCGACTCGCCGCGAGGCTTGTGCTTTCGTCCGGATGGTCAGCTGCTGGCCACCGACTTCAACAACCATCGCCTCGTTCTCATCAACATGGTCAGCGGAGACATGAAGTTCTTCGGGAAAGAGGGCGAGTTCGAAGGTAGCAACTGGGACAAGGCGCAGTAATACTACGTAATTTTGAGCATGTTACGGTTTACAAGGGTGGTACGTATTAGATGTTCAGCTGTGGGTGGCCTAACCATGGTCACTTGCGGAGCGGAATGCGGGAATGTATTGCAGTAAGTAGGTACAAGTAGTATGTATCTCTGTGCGTGTTGCACGTACGCTATGTATTGTACAGTACTTGGAGTTAGCTACACGCTACTATTCTTGCTTTTCATTTGAAGGCTCCTACAAGCGACCGCAGGGTCTGGACGTGGACCTGGAGGGACACATCTTGGTCGCCGACTCCCGCAACAACCGCATTCAGGTTCTCAGTCCGGACATGCGCCCCTTGGCCACGATTGGCTGGGACGGCCGAGCGGCCAATCAGCAACCACCCGGCGCTCCGCCCCTCGGCCCCCTTATGGACCGTCCCTGCGATTTGTGCGTGGGGCCGGAGGGACGCATTTACGTGGTAGACTTCGGGAATAACAAAATACACGTATTTTGAGGGAAGAGTGGGCTCAACTGAGCCTGTGTCCAACCACTAACCTACAACTAAAATATGATGCATTCGTCATGGATTTCCGCTGTGTTTTTTGTGCATGTACTGTATGTATGTAAGTAGCCTGTGGGAGGCAGGGACTAATGGTAAAATAACACCACCTTTCTTATTTGAGACAGGCAGCAGATTGTATGGAAGGGTTTCATTCAATGTGTATGATGGTTGCCGGTGTGAGTGTATGTGTGAGACTGAGGAAGGGATCATCTACGTTTTGTTCTAATCTTCTTTCCGGTTATATTTTTCTTTGGTGTTTTCGTGAGCGAAGGCCGGTGTATTGCGCGAAATAAGCTTGCGGTGAACGTTTAACACGGTTAGTCAATTCAATGATAATCGGTTAACTGGCTTGTTTGTGATCTGTGTATTTGTACTGCGTTACTACAGTTTTTGCTCTTTTATCTCTTTTAAGCTACCTCGCGATTTGAAAGAAAACGTATTATTGAGTGTTATTTTTCAATAAGATGAAGCTACCTGATGATGAAAATAGATTTGGTGAAATCCGCGAAGTTGCATATTCTATAATTTTTATGTATACCGGTGGAGTACATTGCTGCTGCATTATGTACCCAACCGTGTAGTTGCTATCAATTTCCTACCTCTTTATTGTTGCTGCTCTGAGAAAAATACTCGTTTACCTCGAATAGCTATAGCCACACACTTGTTTGCGTGGCATTCTATTTTGTGTTGATGAAAGTGATTTGTAGTTACTCTGCTATGTTGAGTACCTGATATTGGCTCAGTCAGAATTTTATCTCAGGGAGTAGGGTTGACATCAGGTATTTTTTCTGTGGCGGAGAGCTGCTTTGAAGTTGTGGTCTTTTCTTATCTTAGTTTTGTTTGTAGCTTACAGTTTTATTCTCAGGATTTTTGAGAATTTGTTTCGGACTTAGCTGATTGAGCAAAATTATGTTTCTTTTCCTGGCTTTTGCGGCGGTTTTCAAGAAACACTTGTCGACTTTGTTGACTAAAACAATTTTTATTCCGTCTTATGCTGTCGAGTCGACAGTGAATGTTCGATGTTGTAATCATCTGTCCACTTGTTTTGCAGGAAATGTAAGAGCTAGCTTTTATGAGTATATTGCGCGGCATTTTTTCTACAAAAGAGTGATAGTCGCTCTAAAAGCAGAGAGAACTACAGTATAATGCTGGAGTTGGCGGCAGTTTTTTGTTTGCGGGAGTTCTCAGGAGGAGCGATGCTCTAAAAAAAGTGTGGCCGTTGGTCATAGATTTTTTGTGAAAATTTTGGCTCTGGCGGGTGAGGATTGATTTCAGAGAGGCGAATGTTCAACATTACCCCAATGGGGTTGTCATTTTATATTGTGACTGACTGTATTTTTGCTGCTAACTTCTAATATTATTTTAGAACCTACTTATATTTGCTTTGTTATCATTCTAGCCAGGTGTTGTGGAGGTTACCGAGGTTCCGGTATGACTATGTATTTTGCACTGTTTATTTTCTATATTTTGCACCGGGTGTTTGTTTTCTGTCGGAACTATGTACCCTATAATGTTAGGCCTACAACGCGCAGTATGTACGTGCATATGTATTGTGATGGTGTGTACTGGTGAAAAATCGACCGGTGTACGTATGTTTTTTTTCGAAACAGAATACGAGTAACCCTCTAGACTAGTTGGACTTACCGTAATCCTTCTCAAACAACTTGTACGTTTATCGCTGATCCTTATTTTTTATTTGCTGTTAGCATCCACAACTTGATTGATATATAGGGTGTATCAGAATTTACTCTCCGGGTGTTTGTGCTTATAACTTCACAACGGAGCGTCATTTTTTACTGCGGTCTTTTGCAGTATGTAGCCAAGGCTTCAACGTTTACGCAGGCAAAATGTCAACTTTCTAGGCCAACAGGAAGCGGCTCAAAACAGCTCAAAAAGGCTGACCTCAGAAGTGAAGGATTTACCTACAATTGTACCGCAATGGAGAGCATATTCTACCACCCCAAAGCTAATAAATGTTCAAAACATGTTCAATATCCTACGCAAGATGCGGCAGAATGAAATCTGCTGCGGTATTATGAAGAAAAATTGAAAACTCAGCTGTGGAGTGCTAACTTTGTCCTTAATCCCAGGTTTTGCCCCCATAGTGAAAAAAACGTAAATTTCTGTTTCCGAAAGTTTGAGCCTTCATAACTTTTTTGGTAGAGGGACTATGGGGCTGAAATTTTGCCTGCTAAATTGCAGAAGCCTTACAGCCTTAGCTTCAAAATACAAAGAGTGTGCTGAAATCGAATGCTCCGTTGTGAAGTTATAAGAACAAACATCCGGAGAGTAAATTCTGATACACCCTGTATAATAACCGACGAATAAAAAAGTATTTTTTGGCCTAGTACTGTATGTAGTTGTGTATGATGGTTGCTGGTAAAAGATTAAAAAAGTAAATCTGCATCTGGAAATCAGTTAGTTAGTTTTTTATCATCCTCTGTTTCCTGCTGCTGTGTTGATTGCTCGTCTTCCTGCAGTTTCCCGATTTCCAGCTTCATCTGGCTCATGACGCCGTCTCTCTGTGCAATTAGCTCCTTCAGCTCGTAGACTTGTCGTTCTTGCTCACTCAAACCCGCCATCATCCCGCGCTCTCTCTGAAGAAGCTTAGTATGTTATGTTACTTCATCAGTTCACTTCATACATATGCAACGTCAAGCTAAAAGGCATAGTACTTACGAACATGTAGATAGATACGACATAGTAAACGTAGTAACGACCAAGTGAGCTACATATTGCACACCTCCAGCTGCTTTGCGATCAGCCAGTGCTCTACGTGTCTCTGGGCGCCTTGTCGATTCCGTTGATCCCGAACTTGAATCTTCATTTCCGGACAGATGACGGACGGATGTCGAATCGCCGTCTGCGTCAGTTTGAGGATAGCCGCGTCTTTCAGTAATCGTTGCTTTTCGGCACGCAGACGCAGATTCTGGTAGCGGTCGTTGCGCTCGTTCCATTCCGTTCGCAGCTCCATTTCTCGCTGCCGCAGCTCCAAACAGCGCTGCTGCGCCTCCGCTATGGATTTCTGAAGGGAGAACTCGCAAATGTCTTTCTCCACAACTTCGTCCATTCTGACTTGGTGGAGGATAACCACACAAAAAGCACAATCGACCGTACACAAATGTATGAAAAGAGTAAAATGGCAACAGTGCTCAACTTGAGATGCTGTGACATACTATACGTACAGGGTATAGCAACATGTATTGAACGACACATAAACAATGCAACACAGGACAGGACATACATACATACGTACAAGTACGTATAGTTCAGTCAGACTCTACTCTACAGCATTTCTGCAGTGTCTTCTTGGGCTGCTTCCTGATGATTTGTTTGATTCAACGGCACATTCTGACTTCTGTTGTGATTTGGAGGCCTGATGTAAAAGAAAGGAAATCCTTTTCCGTAGGCTTCGGCTTCTTCCACAGTCTGTGGCAGCGGGGATCCGAGTGTCTCTGGCAGAAACATCGTCGCAATTCCAGCAGACACCGACAACCCGCCCATGATTAAGAGCGGCAGTATGTGGAACAGATTGCCCTGCATAGTACGTGCATGCACAGTAAAGTACGTAGTACTCGTCCCAAAGATACTGTATTCACGTAACATACATGCGCTAAAAGTGCTGCAGCAGGTGAATAGTATGTACCAAGGCGACGAGGTATGGTGCCATGAGAATGCCCAATCCAGCGATCAAACTGCTGACTCCCATGCCCAACGCTCTGTCCACGGTCGGAAAAATTTCACCAGCAAAAATATACAGTACGGCGAAGGAAGCCGCGTTTCCGAATTTGCCCAAAAACGCCATCCCACTCACCGCATAATCAAGCTCTGCAAGCAAAAAATAGCAGTGCAAGTACGTAGACTGTGCATGGCACGGTAACACACTTTACCTTGAGGAACGAATATTGTACAAATGCAAGCGGCTCCTCCTATGAGCATGGCAGCGCACATAATCCATCTCCTTCCCAATCTGTCCATCAGCGGCCAAATGAGAAAATACGCGGGAATCTCCACTGCCCCGTTGATGGAAGACGACAGGTAATCGTTGACGCGCAGATTGCTGATGTTGTACGTGAGACCATTGTAAACTGTAGCATTCACCAGCCTGAAACCAAGAATACATACATACTGATTCTAAGAGGCTTCCTGCTGATTCCAAGACGAGATGCTGAATTCAACACGCTTCTTGTTCAGATCACATACCATACGTAACTGACGATTATTGACTTTTTCCGCAGGTTAGGAGTTCGATAAAGATCAAGAATGTTGACTCGATTTTCAGCTTTCTCTTGATCTTCCACAGATCTTTGGTATACGTGCATCTGCAGAGGATAGACGCAACGTACTGCTACATTACATTACTCGACGCAGCTCGATAGAGGCTCACTACTAGTCAGCATACAATACCAGCATACACTGAGGTATTGTATTAGTGCACTCACGCAGTCTTCTTTCAGTTCAGAAAACTCCACTTTCCGATTGTTACACTTCGCGATCTTGACCAAAACACGAGCCGCCTCGTCGAAGTTTCTCTCGGACACCAACCATCTTGGAGATTCGGGTAATATCCTTCAAAATACGATATACCAAAATATCAAGCAATAACTTGCTAGGGACGTTAGCGAAGGCAGTAAACTCATTCCATACTGATATGGCTCACCCACCACCAATAGATGAATAGGAGGACAAATGGCGTATTGCAGATGATGGTCAACAGTCTCCATTCGCGTATGAAGGAGGCGACGACGCCCAACAAACACATGGCTACACCAAAAAATATGCAGATGACCATTCCGGCAAATATTCGACCTTTCGGTGCCATCAGTTCCATTCCTGCAATATGGCGCATTTACGTAAGTATTACCAAGGATCCATGAACAAGAATAGAACCTTGCATGGCCTGCGGAGATCGATCCCTGACCGGAAACGTCGTCCTCAAAATAACCGAAGGAAATAATGATCGGTCATATACATGCTGGATCGTATTTATAAATGTACGATCGTGAACAGAAATGTATGATCGCAAATAGAAATGTATGATCGTATATATAAATGTACGATCGTATATAGAAATGTACGATCGTACATAAAAATGCACGATCGTACATTTTTATAGAAGATCGTACATTTATATACACGATCGTACATTATTATACACGATCGTACATTTATATATACGATCGTACATAAAAATAAGTGATTATCTGAGCTCGAAAAGCGCGCGCAATCTCCCAGCAGACCGCAAGGGAAGTTTCCAAAGTATTTTCGTGTTCTCTTGTCGTCTACTGGCATCAATAAGCATTCACTGTCTATGTCAACAAGATTTGGTGCTTCTTCTCAGCTTTCCAATCATCAGCATGGCGTCAGCTACTAACGGCCAAGGTATGCACATGACCAACTAGGCAAAATTCGGCCATATTTTCGTTTCTGTGAAGAGAGTGCGAGCTTGTGTGCATGGAGATTGCGCGCGCTTTTCGAGCTCAGATAATCAACTATACGATCGTACATTTTTATGTACGATCGTGTATAATAATGTACGATCGTATATATAAATGTACGATCGTATATATAAATGTACGATCGTATATAAAAATGTACGATCGCACATTTTTATGCACGATCGTACATTTCTATGTACGATCGTACATTTTTATGTACGATCGTACATTAATATATACGATCGTACATTCATATACACGATCGTACATTATCATACACGATCGTACATTTATATGTACGATCCAGCATGTAAATTATCGGTTATTTCTAAGACCACGTTTCCGGTCAGGGATCGATCTGCGCAGGCCATGCAAGATTCTATTCTTGTTCATGGATCCTTGGTATTACACAATCTACATGTGGATAGGAGAGACCAAAAATGCAAGCAAATGACATGGTAATATAGTCGATTACACGCACCGATGATAAAGGGAATCTGGTAGAGGGCCGGAAAGGTAAAGCCGACCAGGCATCGAAGAAGCGTGAACCAGTAAATATTAGGAGCAAATGCACTGGCTGTCCCGAACACCACCTGAACGGTCAAAATCAGGAAGAAGGAGACTCGTCGACCCCATCTACACACATACGTAGATAACAGCGTAAGAACACCGTGGACGTTCATTCAACATTAAGTATGTATCATCAGCGTAAGTCAGTCAGTCAGTCAGTATTTACTACGTGTAAAATCGTGGTACGTACAATATGATAGTATACACAGCATATACGTAACCTACTTATCAGCGATGTAACCGAAGAGAACGTTGCCGAAGAAGCTCCCTATGTAGAAGATTAAAGTACTGAGCTCAACCCAGTAGCCGTTGTCACACACCAGGTCAAACTATCAAAAAACGACAAGCACTACGTATACGCAACTAAGTCCGAATCCTCGGATGGATACTGCACATTACTTGACGTACGTAGTACTGCAAGAGGTGAGAGAAAAGCCAGGGCACCTCAGTGGCGATGGTTGATCGATATGTTGTCGTATCGTATTGCCAGCCATATCGACAAGGTATCCGTTCACTCGTACGATTGTCGGCTGTGTCGTTGAAGGAGTTTTCGAAGCACTGATTTGCTGTACTGTTCAAGGTTGAAGCAATTTGAGCACTGTTCGGCGATCGGCACCAATGAGCAGGCACTGCAGCAATGAATACATTGTTAAAGGCAGTCCACGCAGATGGAAATGCGGCCGGCAGGCAGAGAATGAAATAAATCGACTTCTGATATCGGTGAAAATCGCCAACTTTCTTCAGTACCCGGTCAAATTCCATCCTTTACATCGCCATTCAGAATCAAGTAGTACTGCTTTGTACGTACGTACACGTACGCATGATGGGCTTTTCGTCGATTAATGACTGACAGCAGGTTGTGTATTTTGCACTTGAGTTTGACAAAATGATGAACTGGCACTTATTTCCATGCGAAAATGTCACTTTTTCAATGACACGCCTGCGTAAGCATTTCGCGATAAAACTGGATGCGCGACCTGAACGTTCATCAACGGTCTCTGCAACAATTTCGCGTTTTTCATAGTGTGCACCATGCTGTTACTGTCATTGTCGATGGAAAGGCGCTTTTCAAAGTGACAACTCCGTATCCGACAATTTTTGTTTCAAAAACGAGTTATTTGACACGCGACAAGCGTAGCATCATGAAGACCAAGACAACCACCATTCCAAAACTCATGCACCGAACCAGGCCAAAGCACGCCACAACTAACAAGCGTACACAACAGTATACACAGCAAATTAGACTACCCTACCCTACTATATATGTACGTACACGGTATGGTATACTTGGTATCAGTTCTACATTTATATATTTAATATATACATTTATACATTTATTTTTTTACATTATTATCTATTACTGTAGCTCATCAGAAAGCAATGGCGCATGCGCATCCTGCTGCGTGCTTGGCTGCCTCTGCGATTGCGGTGCACACGATGAAGCCTTCGCAGATTTTTCTGCCCACTTGTTCCAATGCAGTTTTCACAGCAGAGTAACTAGCTCCGCCTAAGCTCACCACATTATGACACTGCTTCTCGCTCAGCTTCCCTTCTCTTTTCAGCGCCCTCAACCCTTCAACTGCAACGCTGAAGTCGGCTCTGTGACGCCAGAAAACGTCGCAACTGTTTAAGCCCGTCTTACAGTGCAGCCATTTCTCTGCTTTGCATCGGTTGTTGCAGAGTGGATCCAAGAATCCTAAAGAGTAAAGACACCTGACACAAAGTACTGGGAGCCATGTTTCACTTTTTCATGACATTCGTATGTGTAAAAAGTAATTAGAGTAAAACATTTTTAATCAGCTTCTTCTTTTACCTCCGATGCATGTTCGTCCGCACTTGCTTCTGCTGCAGCCACACCACCTCCAGCCCTTGCAGCAGCAATTGTTGGTACATTTCTGGCCAGTGGTACAGGCTTTTCGACAATCCGTTCCGCAGTCGGTGGATTCCGCCTGATGAAGCATCATCGCTAGGGCCAAAATGGCAATTACTAGCTTCAGACTGCTCGCAGCCATGGCCACCGAATGAATCGTGTTTGGATGAAGGAGTACTGACTGAGCTCTGTTCTTGTCACTTAGTATCTTCACTCGTCTCGTTGTTCGACTTCGACAGGCGATGTCAGTCAAGGCTGTGTGCTGTTTTCCATGTCAGATCCACATTGATAGTACGGTGCACATTCTGGTCGTACACCGTACGACGCGTTGAGCGCTCGACGACAGCAAAACAACTTTTTGTTCAATGAACATTTTCGGCCCCAACTTGTCGATAAACACGGATGGATATGCCGGTACGATGTCGCGTTCAGATAACTACTCACGTAAGAACTTAAGGTCAAATAAATGTCTCCCAATAGTCCCAATATCATGGTGAGATCGCCTATTTTTTCCAAATGAAGGCGTCCAACATATGCGCAGGTACAAACTCCAAAAAGTTGCTTCGCTGCGTCATCTCATTCTTTCCTTTTTCTCTTTACTGACCGGTCGCTTTCTTTTCTTTTCTTTTTTCGTTTTGAGGACGAGGAGGTGTGCACATTGACCCACTGCTTTTGTCACCTTCCTTCCATCTGTAAGAGAAAAATTCTGATTCACTAACGTACCCGTGGCACAACAGCAATGAAGGCTACACCGACGATACTGCTCGCTGGAGGTTGCTCAATCCTGGGCTTGGCTCTGATTGTTGCGTTCATCGGCTTTCTAATTCAGTGTCGAAAAAACAAGCGAAAAAAGGAAAAGCAGCAAAAGACACTCTCAACACCGAAAGCAAAGAAGCAGAACAAGAAGGCAGGAGGCCGAAATGAATTCACCACATCGGGCACAACGCCAACTACAACTACAACCACAACTCTATGGACTGAAGCCAAGGAAAACAAGACTTCCGAAGCTGAAGAGCCAACGGCAGAAGACTAGTGCTTTTTTTAGAGTGTCGGTTACATATTATGACACCAGTGTGCGATGAACATTGAACAAAACTAACATACAGAAATAAAATGTTATTTTCCATTGTTTTTTGCTCGTCCTTATTGACAGGTCGCTTTTTATCTCTTCCGGTTCGTTTTTCTCGTTACTTTTTCGTCGTGGATGACGGTATGTTAAAGGTGGTACTAATAGTTTGCTGTTTCTTGGTGGTGGCAGCCTTGGCTGTCATAGTTCTGGTGGTATTCCTGGTACTCAGGCGCAGACGCAAGCAGCAGGTAGAAAAGGAGGAAGCGCAAAGGGCAGATCCAAGAAGACCGACACCAGCTACAGCACCCTGTCCCTGCCAACCGTATGAAGTGAGCATAATGTGATCAAGAGTGATACTGATAGATGGATACGATAAAAGCCTGCTTGCTGAAGCCTCCTGCTGCGCTCACAGTTTGATCTCTGATGAGTACATACTGTACGTATGTGCTATAGATTACTGAATGTTTTTTCAGTACCTGTACCTGCAGAAAATTTTAACCAATAAAATACTAACACATTGAACTGTTGTCATTGCAGTAAAAGCAAGGCCAAGATAAATGCGGATGCGCTTGTGCCACCTCAAAGCTCACACCATGACGACAATCGTGCTCCTGCGAAGCGCGAGCGCAATCGTTGCATTCTGAAAGTGCATGATACTGTAACTGTATAAACAGAGTGGGAGAACCATCAAAACCGCGGGACCGTAGTTTACCGCTAATAAGCCAAGAAGGTCTAATAAAATTCCATTAGGAGTTCACGGATTCCTATGCTTCATCATGTAAAAAGGCGGCAAAATAACATTGGAAGTTGAAGCATAACATTCGCATAGCATAATATTCGAAATAAAAGAAAAGGAAAAATGCGAATGTTATGCTCGAACTTCCAATGTTATTTTGCCGCTTTTTTACATGATGAAGCATAGGAATCCGTGAACTCCTAATGGAATTTTATTAGACCTTCTTGGCTTATTAGCGGTAAACTACGGTCCCGCGGTTTTGAGGGAACTGGTTGGGTAACACCAGGAACAAGTAACACATACACATACCGTATTTACCTGTGCATAGCCCCCCTATGCATAGCCCCATATTGGCAAAACATAAAAAAATGACCCATGCATAGGGGCCCCCCCCCCCCCCCCCCCCCTATGCATATCCCCATATGTACTGTACACTGTACAGTACCTGAAGCTGCCTATGTAAGCTGGTCATAAGCTACCCATAGCCACTCCCACACCAAGCTAAGATGCCTATAAGCCTGCTTGGGTGTGTATTGTACTAGAATAACCCTGTTTTGACCTCATGCCCTAAAACACGTGCTTTTGACCTAAAAAGTATGCCTCTGCGCACCTCTGAAAAACAAAAAATGTCCCATGCATATCCCCCCCCCCCCCCCCTATGCATAGCCCCCGCCCTATGCATAGCCCCATATAGGACCTCTCAATTTTTGCATAGCCCCATCATGCCATGGGGCTATGCACAGGTAAATACGGTATTGTACGTACATTTGCCCACAATGTTACCACTGTCATGTGCAAAGCATATCGCAGCATAAGCCTAATTACAGTCAATTACGATAGCCATGCTTTGGCATTGTGTGCAGCTGTGTGTGCAGGCTGCAGAAAGTTTTACCACTAGAACCATCCCGCACGTAATGTACTTTGGGCAGTACCAAACATACTCGTCTACGTCTGCTTGTGTGGTGTCACGCTAGACGCTACCGCTGATGATGGACTAGTAGTGGCAGCTAGTGGCTATTGCGAGCAGCAGTCGTATGTTTGCTAATGGCCATGCTGCTTCGAAAAATAGTAAACAACTGATTCAAGAAACTTTGCAATGGAATTTCGACCATCGTTGCGCGATCCTCGCTATCAATGCTGCTGTGGAGCGTTCCACGTTACAGTAAGACCATCATCTTATTTATAGTATCAGATTTGTCACCTCTCTCTCCATTGAATAATAAATATGGACCTTATATGCAGTAACGCGATTGCGTTGGCCGCAAACACCGATACACACGCTCACTAAAATAAATGCCGCGGGGTCGCCATCGACCAAACCAACCCAATCGCGTTACTGCATATCGTGAATAGCGTAAATGCCTTCAGCTTGGAACAACCCTGATCGCTTTGCTGGAGTTAGCCTTTCTGATCGTGTTCGCTCTAAGCGTGCTGTACACGGCAGCAGGGACGGGCGGCCTGTACGTGGACGATCATGTGTCTTCAGCAGCTTCCCCCGTTCACCTCAGAAGCAACGGAGTCTTGATCACCGGTGCGCTAGAAGTGGCGATCGGAGCTGCCGTCATCTTCTGTCTCTTCTGGGCCATTCACACCGAAAGACCAGTCCTGCTTCTGCCCTACATGATTTATGCGGTACGGATAAAGGTGTAGTGTTGTCAACCTTCGAAATTCACAGTGGCGGTACGTAAAATGTAACCAAAAAATTTTCGACGGCCGGTAACTGCCGCAGTAAAACGGTAATGACTATGCTGACAACAGTAATAAGGTGACATGACGTGTCGCAATTTCTCGCCTTCGATGTGTTTCTTTAGGTGTTTCACGTGGCTTTTCTGGGCATGCTTGGCTTTGTCGCAACGATCGTGTACTTTATCGCTGGTCACCCCGGAATCGCACTGTGTGTTATGCTGGTATTTGGGGCAAGTGTGGCCTTTCTCGTCTGGTGGACTGTGGTCGTGTTCCGTTGTCACCAGTATCTAACTGAGAAGAAAACACAAGATGAGAAAGCCGATAGCGCCTAACTACGTAGTTTATTCTTTCCGCCATGTGACAAAAGCTATGTTTTACACAAACTTATTCAATACTGCGACCGCGACCACTTTGCAATAAAATTTCGCACAATAAAGTCCATTCTATTTAGTAAAACACGACCTACCACAGTATGACACGTTCTGTTTCGAACGAAAATGGCTTACGAAAGAGCAGCTGCCCTCTAAAAGTCCTTGAGATATCAACGGGCTACCGATAATACCGATGAACCAAACCCAGTCTACCATAAGCAAAGGTAGTATATCACTTCGCCCAGATACCCAGCCAGTAAAATCTCCTGCACCTGATTAAGACTACCAATGAAAATAACGCAAAACCAACGCACAATTTCAGGAGTAAAACGAGTACAACCACCGCAAATTAGTACACGACACTCAAATCCTTTTGTGTACGTACAAAAATGTGTATAGCTCATAAACTATCACAATCAATTTTTAAAATATACCCAACCAGAACTTCAACCCAATCCAATTCCTTTCCTTCTTACTCCTATTCAGGCAAGATGAGAACATGCACATAAAGTACATAACTCAAGGATATGCGATAGTACCTACCTAACCTACCCTACCTAGTACCTACCCAATGCTACTACTCTACGTACGTATCAAGGAGAAGTAGTACCAACATCGAACTATTTTGCAGAAGTGGCTCTCAAGTATGAGCATGTGATACATTGAAATTCACTGTCATCGGAGGATCGCATTCGTTGATTTCTCAGACAGACATCATGAAAACTGTGACCTATACAAAAATGTTATTAAAATGGACCACTGAGAGTTCAAAGCTTCAGAAGCAAGCAAGTGCCTTACCACAGTCAAAAGCAATCACGGAAGCTTTCAGCGCCTTTGAACCAAGCGGAAGTGTACACGATAGACAGTTTCTGCAATATACACCAGGACATAGTAATAAATAAGTACGGTGCGCTACATGTTGCATAGCATAGGGTGTCATGTGCCGCGGTACAAAATGGTTGCTCACTCTCTCAAATCAATGACGAAGCTGCCCTGAGCATCCTTTGATTCGTGCAAAGAACCGAGCACCCTGCTGGCTTCTGCGTCACCCAAACTGTCACATAACACAGATTCCAGAATCTGAAATAACACCACCATTGCATATTCAGAATAGACCGGTGGTACGTTACCGACGTAGTATGTACGTATATCACTTTGCTATGTGTTTCTTCTGTTCTAGCCTATTTTCTACCAAAGTGCACTGCATTCCGTCCGCATACACATGTTTTTATTGACGACAGGCCTTTACTGGGACGCGTATGCACGAGTACGTATTACACAATGTTAGTTTGGGTGTGGGTGGGTACTAAATCAATCACAGGAAGGGCATTTCGTTGTGCGATCGCAGGGTGTCTTCGTCTTCGATGACTGCCGGCACGAAATCGCCCACCTTGTCCATGCTGAGACTGGCGCCCTCGTTGACTTCGTTCTCAAACTCCTCCACGTCCAGATTCTCCGTCTTGGTCCGACTGCGACTGCGACTTCCCCTTTCGCCCGTGTGCGTCGGCTCTTCGTCGTCCGACGTCTCGATCATCTCCACCACCTCCACGCCCGACAACTTCGAAGGCCCCACCGTCTTCGCCACCTGTCCCGCAAGCTCCAGCTCGTCCGTGGAGTTGAACGGAGAGCTACCGGAGAAGGAGCAGCTTTTCGGCTTCGCACTCGGCGACAGCGGCTCCAGGAAGCTCGCGCCTCGCAGCTTCACACTCGGGTGGTGAGAACTCTGCGTGGACGGCGAAGGCGCCTGCCTCTGCTTCGACCTTCCTCCTAGCTTCGAACCAAGCCACCGCCTCTTCGTCTTGTGCGCCGCTTGCTGCTGCACGCCTGCTCTTCTAGTAGTGGTAGTTGTAGGTCCTAGCTTCGTCCCCTTCCGCTGCTGTTGCCCGCGGTTGGAAGTTAGTAGTGCATCTCGCCGCGTCTTGCCTTTCCGTACTTTCAGTAGTCGACATCAGACAGGCCAACTTACTTCGTACCGAGCTCGCCAATCTTGCGCGTTCATTGAAGCTCAGGAGCCAACTTCAGCCTCTTCGACTCCTATGCTGCAACGCAACATGGGTAAGACCGACAAGTTCGACACGAACGAGTACAACTTGGCGTGTGTGATGTCGGCTAGTGGTTTAGCCTGCGACTGCTTGGAGTTGACACGCTTCTTGTTCCTTCTCGCTCTCGCTTGCTTCTCCTTCTTCAACAGCTCATCGCCCTCCCTACCAGATGATGCCAAGATGCCGGAGGAAGTGACACAATTCGTCTCCATTTCAGAGGACAACGCCGCGCCCTTTCCTTGGTTGTCTTCCCCCTTCTTCTTCTTGCAGCAACAAAGCCCAAGCAGCAGACACCCGCTCGCCACACGCAGCAACCAACAGAAAAGAATCGAAGATACCGACGACGACGATGACGAAGGATCAATCAACAAAAACATTATCGCTCTCTATCACTGCTCACCGCACACCTCCAACGCCAAAGAAAAAGAAAGAAAAATATGTACTTTTGTCGCCGCCACAAAGAACCGACTACTCGCCAACGGTCGTCAAAAAAGAAATGACAATATGCAGGCCGGGGCGACAAATAAATACTTACATAAGGCACATCTGTACGTACCTTCAGTAGAGTACGAAACTCACATACACTACGTATAAACGTTCAAAACAAGGAAACTGTCATCACAATAAATGCATGAGTGCGATAATTTACTCGTGTACGATACACGAACTGTAAAGTAGTAGTAGGCCTGCATAGATACGTACAGTATGTAGGGTACTGTGGGGTAAAAACCCGGACACGGGGTAAACCCGGACACCTAAGCTTTTCTGAACTTGCCGCTTCAGCAAATGTTGAACACGGTAGCTCATTTGAAAGAGGAGAGTTCAAGGAATCGATTGGTAGAATACAGGGTGTATCAGAATAAACTCACCGGGTGTTTGTGCCTCCCATTCCTCAACGGAGCGTTCGATTTCAGTATGCTCTTTTGTATTTTGTAGCTAAGGCTTCAACGTTTATGCAGGCAAAATTTAACTCATACGCCGACCTGGCATCATTGTTGGCAACAACTTGTTCACTTGTTGTCGGTTTTGTTGTCCGTTTTGTTGTTTCTTGTCCGTTTTGTTGTCCGTTTTTATATGGGTGTTGTCGGTTTTGTTGTCGGTGGACAACGAAACCGACAACGGACAACAAAACCGACAAACCCCATATAGAAACGGACAACAAAACGGACAACAAACAACAAAACGGACAACAAAACCGACAACAAGTGCAAAAGTTGTTGCCAACAGTGACGCCAGGTCGGGGTATGAGTTAAGCCGCCTAGTCCCTCTACTAAGGAAGTTATGAAGGCTCAAACTTTCTGAAGCTGAATTTTACCTTTTTTTTCTCACTATGGGGGAAAAACCTGGGATTAAGGACAAAGTTAGCACTCCACAGCTGAGTTTTCAGTTTTTCTTCATAATACCGCAGCAGATTTACTTCTGCCGCATCCTGCGTAGGATATTGAACATGTTTTGAAAAGGTATTGGCTTTGGGATGGTAGAATATGCTCTCCATTGTGGTAAAATAGTAGGCAAATCCTCGATTTCTGAGGTCAGTATTCTTGAGCTGTTTTGAGCCGCTTCCTGTTGGCCTTGAAAGTTGAAATTTTGCCTGCACAAACGTTGAAGCCTTGGCTACATACTGCAAAAGACCGCAGT
Source organism: Epsilonema sp. ZAB3_2 (assembly GCA_030247985.1). Lineage (NCBI taxonomy): Eukaryota > Metazoa > Nematoda > Chromadorea > Desmodorida > Epsilonematidae > Epsilonema > Epsilonema sp. ZAB3_2. The sequence continues at coordinate 22,038 of JASAMW010003287.1, forward strand.
GAAAAATGACTCTCCGTTGTGGAGTTATACGCACAAACATCCGGTGAGTTTATTCTGATACACCCTATACTTGTCTCACTCGGTCGTATGGTTGCTGAGATATACTAGGTGTCCGGGTGTACCCCCGTGTCCGGGTTTACCCCACAGTACCGTACAATTTACGTTCCGTCCCCGTCTCACCTCAGTGGGAAGGGCGAAATCCCTGCGCAGTTCGCAGAGTCGACCGAGACAGAGCCAGACGTCGTCAGTGGCGGCCCTGCGGAGCCAACGGCGCGTCCTCAGCGCCTGCAGCACACAGCGCACGCCCAGCACGTAGGCCATGGCAGTGAGGAGGCCGGCCAACGGAGCCCGACGCAGCCACGGCCACCGTCGAGCCTCCACCCCCGCCCCCGCACACGACAACCCCTCCTCTTCCTCCTCCTCCTCCTCTTCGTAGGCCGGATTGTGATAGGTGGTGAACAACAGGAGCTCCTCAGTCTGAACAGGAAATAGCAGAATACGTAATGCAAAGCTCCACGTAACATACTGCATACGTTGAACGTATGTACTGTACGTATACATACATTACTGGTAGAGAATGGCGGCGCGTTCACCAGACGTAACGGTTCGTAACGGACGCCCGTCCGTTCGTCAACCCGTAAGTGTCCGTCCGTCCGTCAACCCATATGGGCTGACGGAAGGACAGACGTCCGTTACGGACGTCTGGTGAACGCGGCATGAAGCTAAGATTTTCGTTTAACATGAAACCGAATGCCCGAAACCCGAACCTTTTCTTTGCCTGCTGCATCCGACACCGTCAGCTGCTGCTTTCTGCCCATCCCTGTATGGTGGTCAGCTGCTTGTCTCCAGCCCATGAATACCTCTTTCAGTTCCGAAGGTGGCAGCGCAGATCTCAGTTGACTGCCTACAACAATGCAAAGGACTAACGTTCAACGTCTGTCTACGTATGTAATGTACCGGTCTATCATCATCATGACAGGGTTTGCTATCCTAATAATACTCAGTACACAACACACCATATGCAAGTCCGTACCTGCAGCATCAGTTGGAGAGCCAGTTGCCGACCCCAGTTGACTGTCTTCATCCGCACGCTTGTGGCTGGCGCTGGCAGAATGTTGTTGTTGTTGATGCACGGGCAGACTTCGGCTGCGAAGCAGATCGAAAGCGGAGAGACAGGGCTGGCACAGACTTCCACCCGCGCCTTTCGACGCATACACCCGACCACCTCCGACATCGCAACAGCGCAGTCGAAGCAACTGCAACCATTCTTCTTGCGTCGACGGCACACCTCCTGCAACACGTACCAAACACATGTGTATGCACTCATCGTTCGTCACACCCCATGACGGTTTCTTCTTATGCTTTATTGGAGGGCCTAGTTCGAAACAAGCACGCAAAAGTTATTCAAAAGCCCAGGTTTTCATAGTCTTTGAGATCGGGGAAAGGTTTCCATGGCCTTTGGCCAAAAAAATTTATCTGACAAAGCCAAAAAATACACCGAAGAATTGCACAACATGAGCTCCGGCATAATTAGCGAGAGTCAACGAATTTATACTCCTTTCAATACAACGTACACTAAGTCGAATCCGGAATAGGGTCCGCCAACTAATTTTAAGAAAATGGAAATAAAACAGCACCTGCGGACAACGGCATCAGCCACTGACCGCACGTGCATCGCATATAAAGATATTAATTACATAGCTAACGTGCAACAGTTGAAGCAGCATATTCGTCAGTTGCTAGCATAGCGTACATAAGAAAGACCCAAAAAGTCCAATCCGGATCGGAACCCGATGATTAGACCACCAAAAACTGATACCGTAACCTTCAGGACGGAGATAGACTCCGTAAATGTGGTGGCGAACTCTTCCAATAATGACAGCGCGAAAACATCATATTTCCCAGTTCACAAAGCCGGTAAAAAACTAAAAGTGCAAGCCCCATCTATGATACCGTATTTACCTGTGCATAGCCCCCCCCCCCATGCATAGCCCCCCATATGCATAGCCCCATAGATTCCTATAACCTGCACGAAGAGAGATTATGGACACGTCGACGTCTTCAACGGAAGCTATACCGTAATTTTGGGTGTATATTCCCGTGTATAACCCCATTGGCATAACATAAATTTTGTCCTGTGTATTAGCATAGCCCTAGCTCACTGGGTAAAAATCAAGTACAGTTATTGTACTTTCATGGAAATACTTTATAAAGTCCAATCCGGATTTACACCCGATGATTAGACCGCCAAAAACTTGGAATCCTTTCAGAACCCAGCAGCACGAGCAACTGGATGGCACGAGAATTCCTACCGTTCACATCTACTGAATATAAAACACAGAAACATAATCTTTCCCAGTTCACAATTCGAAAGAAACCAAGCGCGAAGACCGAACATGGGTTAGCGTGATCAGAAGCTACGTAAATACATACATATCTACGGAAACTGAAATACTGCGTTTACGGAAACTGCTACGACGCACATAACAGAAAGAAGGAACAAAACACTTGACTTCAATTCGGCACCCAACAACGTGTCTGTCTACCGTCTGGCTTGACCCCATGAACCCATTTAGCCCACAGTAACCTATGAAAGCCCAATCCGGATTTTCACCCGACGATTGGACTACCAAAAAGAGTTTGATTTAAACCACAGCACGATGGACATAAGCAGTCCTCCGCAATAAATGTTACAATTGACGACTCATTATGACAAGCTGAAACATAAGTTTTCTAAGTTGACTGGTCGTAATAAATACGACGACACTCAGTTCAGCCCAATCCGGATTTGCACCCGATGATTAGACCATAAAAAAGTAACTGATTGGCCGACGCCACGCGTCGGAAGACGAGTAGCAGTCTTCTGCAAGACATGTCACAATTGACGACTCATGATGACATGCTGAAACATAAGTTTTCTAAGTTCACTGGATCTAAATAAATACGACGACACTCGGTTCAGCCCAATCCGGATTTGCACCCGATGATTAGACCATCAAAAAGTAACAGATGATTGGCCGACGCCACGCGCCGGAAGACGAGTAGCAGTCTCCCATCCACAAAAATTTCAAAACTGACGACTCATTATGAATTTGTCCAGGAGAAACTCACACGGTGTCGGATATACGCGGATCTCCGATTTTGACGATACATATCTCATTTTAAAGAGCGTCAAATTTGGAATCGAATGAGCATAATATCGGCTCTGTAACCCTTCGCGAAACAGAGATACGGCCATCGACAACTTCCGCATCGTCGGCGCCACTTTGGCCGTTCTTAATTTTGGACTCTAGTCAGGAATATGGCCATATCTCCGCTAATTCTGCTCCTTTTTTGACGTTCTTTTTTGTATATTGAAGCCGAAACATTGGGAAATCCAGTCCATGTCTTACTATAGCCGTGCGATGCATGCCTGGTGAGATATTTGCAAATACAGGGTGTTTCTTTCGTTCAACAATTCGATTTTGATGCCTATCTTCAACGCCATGTAACTTCTTGCCCCAACCACCTACAGAGGTACCAATAGGCTCATTAGACGCGTCTTAATCTGCTCTTTAAGATGGTGTGTAGCAACCCATTTCCAATCCACGCGTTGCTGAGTTACAGGGTGTTTTCTATATACAGTGGTATTTTGTATGTGAAAAATATAACGTTAAAAAAAATTTCGCTCTATTTCACTCATCTGACCCAGTTTTTTATGCTGAATCTTATGAGCTTACTCCCATTGCTCTAGGCGTAACCGTTAGCGAGATACAGCCTCTAAATGTGGAAATTTCACCATTTTTCCTGCCTTAAAACCACTTTTTTCAATTTGGCCAATACATGGACATATGGCACACCATTCGATTCGTCTTGACAAGATCTATTGAATGGTCACCATATTATCATGCTCAGACTCCATTCACATAGTAAAAAAACGCCAAAAACTGTTTTCTAGCACTCATCCGAAGGCATTTTTGGCTCTAATAAGCCATAAAGTTGCAATATAGAAATTCTTTTTTGCGCTATTAAACAGCGCTACAAAATTAGCTTCAAAAAAGGTTTCTATCATCCAAATCAATCAGCCAAAGTGAGCCAATAAGCTTATTAGAGCCAAAAATGCCTTCGGATGGGTGCTAGAAAGCAGTTTTTGGCGTTTTTTACTATGTGAATGGAGTCTGAGCATTATGATATGGTCACTAATCGATAGATCTTGTCAAGACGAATCGAATGGTGTGCCATATGTCCATGTATTGGCCTAATTGAAAAAAGTGGTTTTAAGGCAGGAAAAATGGTGAAATTTCCACTTTTAGAGGCTGTATCTCGCTAACGGTTACGCCTAGAGCAATGGGAGTAAGCTCATAAGATTCAGCATAAAAAACTGGGTCAGATGAGTGAAATAGAGCGAAATTTTTTTCAACGTTATATCTTTCACATACAAAAAAATACCACTGTATATAGAAACACCCTGTAACTCAGCAACGCGTGGATTGGAAATGGGTTGCTACAAACCATCTTAAAGAGCAGATTAAGACGCGTCTAATGAGCCTACTGGCACCTCTGTAGGTGGTTGGGGCAAGAAGTTACGTGGCGTTGAAGATAGGCATAAAAATCGAATTTTTGAACGAAAGAAACACCCTGTATTTGAAAATATCTCACTAGGCATGAATCATACGGCTACGGTAAGACATGGGCTGGATTTCCCATGTTTCATCTTCAAGTTGCAAAAAAAGAGCGTCAAAAAAGGAGCAGAAATAGCAGAGATATGGCCATATTCCTGACAGGAGTCCAAAATTAAGAACGGCCAAAGTGGCGCCGACGATGCGGAAGCTGTCAATGGCCGTATCTATGTTTCGCGAAGGGTTACAGAGCCCATATTATGCTCATTCGACTCCAAATTTCACGCTCTTTAAAATGAGATAGGTATCGTCAAAATTGGAGATCCGCATATATCCGACCCTCCATACAAAGCGTGTGAGTTTCTCCTGGACAAATTCTTATGACATGCTGAAACATAAGTTTTCTAAGTTCACTGGTTCAAAATAAATAGGACCAACTCAGACACTCAGTTCAATGGCTCAAGCCCAATCCGGATTTGCACCCGCCGATTAGACTGACAAAAACTGGACAATGTGTAACATAAAGCCACACAAGAGATAATAAAGCGCAGCGTCTTAATAGGGCCCAACCATAATACAGTAGTGAAACATAACTTCTCTCAGTTTCAATGAGAAAATAAGCCCAGCTCACCTTGCATTAGCTCGTCCACTGACACTGGGATATCTTTCACGTAACAGCCCAATCGAAGCACCGTTAACCACGTCCTAAAGCAGAATGGACGCACAGTCCACAGGCATACAACTGTTCTGCATATGGCTATGGGGACCTATCGACAATACCTGCGCTTTTCAGGTAGGGTACTGTGGGGTAAACCCGGACACGGGGTAAATCCGGACACCTGGTATATCTCAGCAACCATAGACCGATTGAGACAAGTATTTTACCAATCGATTCCTTGAAGTCTCCTCCTTCAAATGAGCTACCATGATCATCGTCTGCTGAAGCGGCAAGTTCACAAAAGCTTAGGTGTCCGGGTGTACCCCCGTGTCCGGGTTTACCCCACAGTACCCTACATAGTACACGTACTTGTGCAGTCCACACTTGGGGCAGACGTTCTTCTCCTCCTCCTCTCGCTTCTGCTGTGCGTCTGGACCCCACGTGGAGGCTGCTGTCCACGGGTCCATGGACTTCCTCTTTTCTCCTCCTTCTGTCCCATAGAAGAAATAGTCTTCCGCGTTCCACGTTTTCTTCCCCTGCTTCTGCAGGGCGGATGAGGGAAAAGAGGCGCTATAGTTGGCGTTTTCCAACGCCGTGTTCTGGTTCCCGTTCAGTCCTCCCTCCTCCACAGACGCTTGACGTTTCAAGAATGCGTGCTGCTGATGGTTCAGCAGTTGCTCATTCGCGCCATCTTCTTGATTATTGTGCAGCACGTCGTCGTCTTCCTTCTGACGCGGTGAGTACTGGGTGGTCGCAGCGACAGAGTGCCGACTCTTCATGCTCTGAGTCGATTGTGTCGAAGGCAAGCGATGACGATGATGCCGCTGCTGCTTCTTGGCATGCTTCCCGCCTTTCTTCTGAATCTGCAATAATCGTCTCACTAGGGCGTCACAGACGTGAACTCCGAATACGCTCCGAATTCGGAGGCTCCTCGGAGCGAACTGGCTCGGTTCGGAGCAAACTCGGAGATCGTCTGGTCTGTAGCGCCCTATTTTTCCGGCTATTACTGCAACAAAAGCAGGCACATAAACATACTAGGTTTGAGTGCTGTACCTGTATGACAGCGGGCACTTCTGGCATGGGCTTGAGCGGCGTCTGGTGTACTGAGGGCTGTTCGGGTTTCTTCCAGAAGCCGGAAGGCGAGTAGGTTTCAGCCGTTCTCTGTCCCCTGCTTCCTGCACTGATGGGACTGCGCCCTCCTCCTTCTGTGTTGGGGCTGGCGGACGGGAAGGAGGAGAAGTTGACGAGCGCTTCCGCCATTCGCTCCACCCGACTGAGCACTCGAGTGCCTCCCAGCTCCAGACTGCGCAACATACGCTGCTCCAATGTCTCCGGACTCGACAACAGACGCAGCTGCTCAACTTCCGCTTCAAAGCACAACAACAACAACAACAACAACAACATTACAGCGTCTGACTGTAACTCTTTCAACTAAGCATGTAGGGAGGGTACTGTGAGGTAAACCCGGACACCTAGCATATCTCAGCAACCATACGACCGACTGAGACAATTTGTACTCTACCAATCGATTCCTTGAACTCTCCTATGAGCTACCATGTTCATCATTTGCTGCTGAAGCGGCAAGATCAGAAAAGCTTAGGTGTCCGGGTTTACCCCACAGTACCCTACTTGTCTTTTTCTTTCCTTCTCATGTAACGATCAAAATCTTTTGATGTCATTCACGTCATGTTCATACCCAATAGATTCCAACAGCGCTTCGTTTAGTGTACGTACTACGTACTTGTTTGTAGGTAGTGTAGGAGGTACGTACACAGTGTACAAGTGCATACTTGCAGCAGGCGCCACGGTTTTAGCCACAGTCGCCGACTTTTGGCGTTCAGTTGTCATTTCCTCATCTTCCTTCTTCTGTCCGCTCTCCAGTCTCCCTTCACTCTTGCTATCAGCAGTTGGAAGACTCGACCGCTTACCACCAGCACCAGCAGAAAACGCATCCATATCCTCCACTGTAACACACGCAAACACCGTCTGCTTAGAAAAGCGCAGCAAAAATTATCCGGGTTTATCCCACAGTACCCTACGCACTGCATGTCGCAAATCGATAATGCAGGCATGGTAACCCAGAAAGGCCGCTTTCTCATTTTACGTCCCTACCTGCAGATGTACTGCAGCTTCTGGCGCGTCGAAACGGGCTGGGAGCGCGAAATGTGAAATCGTCGTCGTATCCACTGTTCTCCATCAGTCCGTCCTGTTGCTGTAGAACGCGATGAACACCGGAGGGCAGACGAACTGCCAGCTGTCGACTGGAATTGGAGGAGACGGTGGTCGCCTCCTTCTCGTCGCTCTCCGCTATCGCCTTCTCCCGCAGTTGGGTCAGAGCTGCGATCAGAGCGTCCTGCTTCGCTTGCACCTCCGCGTCCGTCGACGACTCGCTCTCCAAATGCGACAGCACATCCTGGATAAGGTCCGGCGTCCACGGAATCCTGACAATCAAAAATGAGCATGTTGGTGTATTACCCGATCGGGTTATAAAAACAAAGTCGACCAATTTGCTCGGGGTACATTCGATATCGGGGTACATTCCATACTTGCTTATTTCAGTGTAAAACAGCTTTTTAAAGCTTTTGGCGCGAGGTGAATATTGATGTGATCGTGATACGTACATAATATTAAGTACATAAGCAATGCGGAAATGTGCATTGTAACGTATGTAACTTCCTGCCACCAGCTGGTATAAATACTGTAAAGGTCGGTGTATAGCCCGATACCGTGTATTGCCCGATCCCGTGTATAGCCCGCCCAATTTGGCTTATATTGCACTTTTGGCTCGTATATTGCCCGATATCGGGCAATGCAAAGAACTGCGTTCACAAGGCCTTATTTGCCCCATTGCGAGCCAGAACACCACGGAATGTGTGGCCCGTAGCTGAAGATAGGTTGACAATGCAATGCAACATTATTATTAGCAGTTTGATCATTGCTGTTGGAATCTGGGATCGGTCTGGCATGTGAAAATATACCAATTACTGCCTCGCGAGGCAGCTTTGAGAACGATCAGTGTACAAAAGCGGGACCATTCAATCCATGAGAGCATTAGGCTGAAAATTAGGGTGAAGATTGGAGCAAAAACGGGCAGATGGTAAAAAGTCCCTTGTATAGCCCGAGCTTTTGTATTGCCCGATCCCGTGTATAGCCCGTCCAAATTGGCTGATCTTGTTTGTATTGCCCTGCAGGGCTATACACCGACCTTTACAGTAGCCGGTGCAGAGCAGGAATAAACAGTCTTTGTCGTTCGCTTCCTCTGGAGCAGTCGCTCCCTCTCATCGCTCTCTCCACCTTCGCCTACACACCAAACATCGGGTTGTACAAAATACTAAAATTCAAAGTCGACCAATTTGCTCGGGTTATATTCAATATCGGGTTATATACCACACTTTACAGTATTACTTTTTGGCTTCAAACGAACGCTTCGACTTTGTTGCGTTTGTTTGGCGTGGTTGTGGTTTTTGCAATCTGCCTGCGTGTCACCACAAACTGCTCACTGCACCAACCGATGCATCAGTCTGCACTCGGTACTCGTACAGCCATAGGCAACAAACTCATCAAATTCCTATCAATGCCCCGGTTCTTTCAGAAAAAAAGGTGGCCCGTCCGTAGACGATGGTATGGTGATGGGTGGCCTTTCACGCGTTTCGATGTTGCTTTTGGCATTCGTTTGTTCGTACGCGCGCTGTCCACCCTTCTACTCGCTGTACTCTCCATCCCTGGATGCCCAGACCAAGGAGGATTTCCAGCGTGCAAGTGGATGGCGCGCAATGCTGAATAGTATAAGACTTTGTGAATGACTGCGGTGAAGCAGTAGGTGCTGCTTCTTTTAGTAGCGACGGTGTGACAGAATGCGGTGAAGCAGTACTGGGCGCTGCTTCGAAAGGGAGTCTACTAAAGCGCGAAGGCCAGCAGGTCGGGCCGAACTGACTCCTCATCGAGCACGCTTTTATTATCGACCAGAAGCTTGCAACATCAGATTTGCAAGTTTACGTCTGCGCACTACTAGCGCCCTCTCCGGACGTATGAGGAAAACAAAACCCAAACAAATCTCTTTGTACGGTTTCTTTACTCATCTGATTGATTGCTAAGCTCACCTCGTCAGTAGCTGGCTGTAAGCCGTCATGATCTGCGCTGCTTGTGTAAAGCACTCGCGCCAGTGCAGCTTTTCCACCGTTTTCTGAAGCGTGAACAGCGTCATCTTGCGCAGAGTACCATCAGCCCGTGTCAGAAGAAAGACGTCCGCCCCGCATACGGCGTATTGCTGCACCTCTAAAAGACAATGAAACAACCAACAAAAACTGCTTTTACCGGACTGACAATACAAAACACCTTACCTGCTTACAAACACCGCATACAAGCAGACCTATATACGTATATTATTCTTACCTTCTGCAAATTCGCACAGCATGACAACGCGTGCCTTTCGAGGATCCACCACAAAGAACAACGACCCGTTAACAGTCAGCAAAAATTCATCACTGAAAGAGTAGTAGATTATTATTTAGTGGTCGCATAAACCGCATCAAAAAATCAGTATAGTACTGTACCACTCTAGCTTCGTACCAAAGCTATACATTCCTCAGAGACACAGTGTTAGCATGCGCATGCATACCCAAGCACGTGAATCTTTTCAAAAGATATTGAATCCCTTCCTACAGCTTCTTGCTCAGCTCGAGACAAGTCGAAATCCTTCCTACAAGACAGCACAACCACTTATTATTTATGTGCAATTCGCTCCCTACACACACGGAACTTAGGGCTCGGTGCTACTTCTTTTCTGCCACACAGAAGTTCCATTCCTTCTGCCAAGAATTTAAAAAGGTGTCATCAACCCAGGGTGATTACTTGGGATTGGGATTGAATGAGAAAGAAGGGAACTAACTAAGCACAATCCACACTGCTGTGAGAAAACGTCCGCTGCCGCTCATGAAGCATCCAGCGCATGATGGACACGAGACATGTTCACAAATCATTCGCAAAAAGCTGCCGTTTAGGGTTGATAACTTTATGAATTCTTGCTACTGCAGCCCGTGTACTGTACATACCGGAAGCTGACGAGGGGTAGGCAGGGCGCGGCGTGTAGATTGTTGAACTGGTGGGTGGAATAGACGGCGCCCTCTGCGTCCACCTCCCACAGTCGCCCGCCCGGACGACCGGCGAAGGCTGTCACCGCCTCATCCGAACACTCTTCTCCCGTCGACGCAGAAGGAAGGAAGAAACAAGCGCCGTAGAACCCGGAACGCAGCTTCCGGCCCACTTGAGAACAAGAACCTCTGCACACAAACATGTATCTACTCACTGGCCTAATGCTCTAAAAAATAACTTTCTTCGTGGAATGTGTATACTGCGGAGAAATATCCGTGATTAACCGATACTCCATATGCCTGCCTACTCCATTCATTTATGCGCATGCATGCGCACGAAAAAAAGGAGTTCCAGTACACAGGTGCGCATGTATGCGCATTTTCGAAGTGCCGGTCGACTTTTATGCGCACATTTCCTCATAAATGCGCATGAATGCGCATCTTAGGTACTGGAGCTCCTTTTTTCCATGCGCATGCATGCGCATAAATGAATGGAGTAGGCAGGCATATGGAGTATCGGTTAATATTCTATTTTTCGCAGCACCGACAAAACGACAACTCTCCCCCTGGATGGACTATAATGGCTCTTTCACATTGGAAGGAAATGCGCTCTGCATACCCCGGCGCATTTATGACTGTTGGCCTATTTATGCCTTTGCGTGTGTCGAGCCATGGACAAGTCAATGCGTACGCTCAGTGCATGTTTCCGATATAAATGGGTCATAACCCGTCTAGTCCACGGTCCACTCCTCTCTACCTACTAATTAATTTTCCCTCCTTCGCTTTAGTACGCGTAGCATGCAGAGCACAAGAGCCAGCTTGTAAAGCTTTTGCGTACCTGTCGATGTTGTAGAGGTAACATCTGGAGACAGTGGAAATGAGCAGTCTATTAGCGCCGAAATCCAGCTGCACAATACTACTGTCCAGTTGCTGCACCAACTCCGACGCCGCACGGAGTAGACTCCTGCTCTGCAATACACCACACCACACAGACAACCTACGGTATTTCCACCAAAGGCGGACAGTAGTCATCCTGTACTTCCAGACATAGTCCATTATAGTATGGCCAGAGAGAGTTCGCAATAGAACTCAGCCCGCGACTTCCCCAATTTGACATGTACCCCTGCAAAATAGGAGTATACATGAAGCCACGGGAAAAACTTCGCACTTGCCTTTCTATTCCATGCAACAAGGGCTAAATTCCACAGCGAACTCTCTGGTCAGACTGTGTATTGTAGACCTAGTAGATATATATACGTATATCTCATCTAGACAGTCTTAGATGATCAGCAGTACTTTCCTTCTCGGTCCGTTACACAGGAACTCCGAAAAAGCTTGAAGCGAGTTCGTGAATTCGGAGCGAGTTCGGAACGAATTCGGAGCGAGTTCGGACCGAATTCGGAGTTCACGTGTATGTGTATAGCGCATCATTGATCAGAAAGACATACCCCAACTCTGGAGCAGGATATTCTGCCGGCTGTATCACCGATGTAACATCGCGTACTGTTGGCAGACCAACAGAGACAAGACACGGCTTGACCAACGTGCACTGTATTATTCAGCACCACACTCGGATAATTACCCACCAGACTGACCACAGAAATGTGACCGCGACTGCAACAACCACACAAATAAACAACGTCACTTCCTTTCCTTCATTAGACGACTGCAATGTACAGTACAGTACATACCTAGTTGCGACGGCAAGAAACTTCTCATTTGGTGAAGCGCTCAACAGTTGAACTGAACCTTCCTGCAACAACAACAATCACACACAATCCAAGAGTCGTTCGTTCAGTCATAAAATCACCTCACCTTGCAAGCAATAACTTGTACGGGCACACTGCTGAGATTCTTGCGATATTTCGCCGCGTATCGAGAGAACAAATAGACCGTTCCGCTCGTTGAACCAACTGCCAGATAGTGCGGAGTAGCCGCTAGGCAAGTGTACTGAAGAAATTCCGTATTAGCAACAACCCGCTATTATACAGACAGGACAAAGTAGGAAAACATGAGTGTACAACAGAAGGTATCGTAATGCATGAACATGTACTGTACAGTGCATACATCATACCCGTATCCTTGCGGAAGAACTGGTGGGAAAGTTGAGCTCATCCAGCGACGTCAACTCAACCAGTAAATGACTTGGCAAGCTCATACTGCCGTGGTGGACAATCACGTTCTATCATCATCTTCGTACCTTCCACATGCGGCATGCGAGGCTATCTTTCATTTTCATTCATCAATCGTAGGTTTATGAAGTTCCGTGTTCGCTCAGACAGACTATAGAGATTATATATTAGGCAAAGGAGGACCAACAGAATCTGCGCGTACAGCCAAAGGGGGCCATAGGACGCCTTCAAGTAATAGTCGTTTTCCACACACAAACGCATACGATACAACGCAATATTACGGCACAAATGACACATGAGCGAACCGAAAGCAAGAAACCCTACTGTTCTCATCACATTGGAACACCAGTTTAGTACTAAATATCACCATTTGGGCACTACACCTATACAATACATAGCACTAGAAAGATTGATGTTGAGATAACCCTGTTAGTTTTCTAAGCTTAGCCTTGAACTTTTCTGTTCGCTGGCGGTTTTGGGCGATTGAAGAAATCAGAATCGCTCGATTCTTTGCCATGCAGTTGAACAACTTGGAGACCAAGAGTCGTCCAAAAGAGTGGCCATTATCACAGAAGAGCGATGACACCGCAATATCTTCCAACTCAGAATCTTCTTCCAGTAACTGATACACAGCCGCTTCAAAGACAGGCTTCTGCTGCCCCATCTTCATGAATGGCAAATTCAGCTGCTCAGTCATAACAGCAGCAAAAGCCTTCCAGCACGTCAGTCCAATACCATAAGCCACAGTGCTTGGCTTCAACAAACTACCACGATTCACCTTGGACAGAAATTCGTCGACTTTCTGCAGAGTAGATACAGGGAGCTCGCCAACGTCGCATTCAGACAAGACTGGAAATTCGATGACAGGCGACTCTTCTTCATCTCCCTGGAGCAGAATTTTCTTGCAACAGTCACAGCCACCAAACTGGGCCAGTAGACTACGGATAAGGGCACCGCAGACATAGTAGATAGTACAGGCGTCTTCTGGCTCCAGGAAGTTGTCCGACTCAGGCATCACTTCTCGCAATGCCACCACCAAATCCGCCACAGCTTGCTTTCGATGTTCCGCTGTTAGTACAGTTGCTTGCGCCAATTCCTTCATTTCATCCACAGAGCACTTGGAGAACTTCAGGAGGGCCAGAGCTCGTACTTTCTTCACATTCTCGACGAACTGCCTGACAGTCAGGTAGTAATTGCCACCAGACAGCTGGCGAAGACGGCCGAACATCTTTTCGATAACATCACTGGTAAACTTTCCAAGAAGGACGTACTCGAATGCCGACTTGCCATCAAATTCGCGAAGTTGTGTCAGACAGTATCTGCAATGCACAGTGCACATACAGTTTGAGCTGTGAGATCGAATAGTACTAGTTCAGTTCAAGCCAAGCAATCCCCTCTTGGTGTGCGTACCGCTCTTGCTCACCCAATGCACAGAAGATGAAGAAAGGCCAGTTAGCAAAACGTACATGGAAATACATACAAAAATTCAAATGGTAATATCAAAAATATATAATCCCTGTACAGAGAAGAATGGCCTACGTAGTGAAAAGAAACGAAGCAATCCCTGACTAGTTGTGGCCCCAATATATTCGAAACCAATTTATTCGATATCCAATTTATTCGATATTACGAAACCAATTTATTCGATATCCAATTTATTCGCTTTCGAATTTATTCGATATTATTCGATATTATGAAACCAATTTATTCGATATCGATCGAATATATTCGATTTTACGAAACCTTTTTATTGGGGATTCCATATCGAATAAATTTGATATCGAATAAATTGAATATCGAATAAATAGGGTGCTCATTTTAACTACTCAGGGATTCCTTAATTTCTTCACCAAATAACCCCCCCCCCCCCAATCCATAAGACCCCCCCCCCCCCCCCCCATGCATACCCCCATATTGGCAAAACATTAAAAAAAAAAATCCCCCATGCATTATACCCCCCCCCCCTTGCATACCCCCCTATGTACTGTACAGTACCTGAACCTACCTACGTAAGCTGGTCAAATAGTACCCATAGCCACTCCCCCACCAAGCTAAGATGCCTATCAAGACCTACCTTTGGGGGTTATTTTACCCAGTATGTATCTAGGTGTCCTGAACCTACCTCGTAAGCTGGTCAAATAGTACCCTGCCCTCCCCACCAAGCTTGAGTGCCTTAACCTGCTTGGGGGTGTTTTCGAATAACCGTGTTTTGACCTCAATTATGCCCTAAAACACGTGCTTTTGACCTAAAAAATTACCCTTCTGCTGTACGCTGAGATGCAGTAGGAGAAAATAAGAGTGGCAGGAGAGTATCGACGCTGCAGACGAGGAACGAAGACCATGCGCAACTGCTCCATCAGAAAAGACAGCTAAACAATCACCCACTATTATGCACGTGTGTAAATACCGAACTATGCAATCTTGTTATACATACTGTACATAGTACGGTATTATAGTCACCGACACGATCAAGAGCGTGCTTGACAATTTTGGCGCTCCCGTGGCATTTTAGTAAATCTGGCTTTTTTATACAAGAATAGCAACCGGCTTTTCGACCCTTTTCAAAGCCGGTTGCTATTCTTGTATAGAAATGCCAGATTGCTAAAGGAGCGAAAAAATTGTCAGGGAGCACGGCTCTTGATAGTGTCGGTGACTTTATCAAGAGTAATATAACCTAACATGAATGAAACACTACACGCAAAAAAGAGCAATGAAAAATAAAATAGGCGGAAACAGCCATTGACGGTCGTAACGGCCGTTTTCCAGCCGGAAAACGGCAATAAAACAGCAATCAAAGGGTAGTCAAACTCGCCAAGGACAGGAGGAGTTAATCATCGATCGACTATTGATTGTACCATTGACTATTGTAATCAAGTCAAAATGCATCAGGAATCAATCGTTTTCTTATTGTGTAATGTTTCATTCTTTTTTTAGATTATATTATTCTTAGTATTATTATGTACATGCTCAGGTTAGCATAAGAATACCTTGCCTCCAAGCGCTTCTTCTCTCTCTTAGGTCCTAGGACAACTCACGTCAGATGCCTCTTTCTCTTCCTCCCCCCTCATTTTAATAATCCTCTTCATTCGTCTTCATTTCTTGGTCCATTTCTGAAGCAGCACCAGCAGCCATTTCTGCTCCCACCAATGACTGCATTGACTGGTAAATGCATGCGATTGCAAAGTCACACCAACCGCGCGCATTTCTTTTCGCCTTTACAGCAGCCATGACGTTTGTCACTTGACTGAATGACGAAAAAGTTTCTGGCGCCAGCTGCTTCAGCTCCGCCTTCTCCACTACTTTGCCCAGGACCGTCATGGAGTACCAAAGATTTCCTTCGGATTCAAATATAAATTTCCATAAAATCCACTCCACTTCCATCTGATGAAATCATTAAGAGCAGCAAACAGTCCTCCTGCTTCACAGACAAAAAACCAGAGGGAACTCCCGGTTCATTGAGTTTGCTCTCAATATCCACTAAGCTGTCAACAGCATCACTCTCCCAGAAAGCGGACTCCTCTGCTTCTGTGTTCTGCTGAACAATTCCAGAGAGTCCAAGTGTTGAGACAGACGATGTGCGAGGCGAGGGATCTTCAGGACCAGAAACGTCCACAGTCGGTATGGCATTCTTCTTCAACTTTAGCCGTTGCAGCTCCCCCTTTTCTGTGCTCTACCTGCTGTACCGTCCTGCCTCTCCACTTCAAAGTCATTGTAAGTGAAATGCCTTGAGCAAACCACGGAGTAGGGAGTTATTTCATAGTTCTTGCGGTAGACTTTTCGCTGCCAAGCTTGTCGGAGCAGGCAGGGGGCAGGAAACTTGTGATACGACACGCCTTTTCTCTCCTCCTCAGTTTGACTGGCATATCCACTCTTGCATTGAAATACGCAGCATTTTTTCGGCATTGTGAGAGCTAGTAGCACCAAATCAGCTTCCTCTCCACAAAAAATACATTTGGAACACGACAGGAGTTGAACAGTTCGCAAATATTTGATGATGAAATGAACAGCAGGAGAAGACGGACGGGACGGGGAAAATTTTTGAATTTGTTCTTTTTTGACTTGAAGTTATTTCCTAAAATCTGGAAACAAAAATGGCAAAATTCCATATTCCATTTTTCTGAAAGTAATTTTCGTACCCGGCGCCAAAGTTGCCAAAGTTTACAAATTTGTCCAACCTTCATATAGAGAAAACTATGGCCCCCTTTAGCTGCATCCGCGTCTCGCTGTGGTCCTCCTCTGCCCTAATATATAATCTCTATATCAGTACTGACAGTTACTAATAGCAGCGCATCGACTAGACAATCTACCGCAATTTTGCAATGTTTCTTCAAACTGTATCCAAAATTGAAATCAATACAAAAACACCTTTGATATTCAACTTTGTCACCCTGAATACTCAGTACAATAACATCGGCCAGCAAAGACCTCTTCGGAAACTTATCTGATCCAGTCACAACCTGAATTATTTTATTATTTTGTCGCGTGTCGATTTGCATACACCATAGAGACTATTTATTTAGTACTCGTAGGCCTGCGTACCTCTTAAAATATAGTTAGAATCTTATGAGTTGTTGTATGCAAATTAATGCAAATAATTAAGTTAATGCAAATTTGCTTTCCGCGTCTGATTTCTTTGCTGAGTTTTGAATTATTGTTCCTCTGCCTGCGTGACTGTTGCCTGCCGTTGCCGTTGCGCCGCTTGAGAGACAAGAAAGTTTTGCGTTTTAGGTACGCTACAAGGCACAAGGACACAAACTTTGCCTCCTATTTATATGACTGCGAGGCTTGCTCGCTCAGTCGCGCTTCCGTTGCGATCCGACACTCGGTGCGAGTAATTGACCCATCTGTTTGTGCCTATTGATTTCTATTTTAGTCTGTCACTTGTAGCCTATGTAGGCTATGCATTTATTACTATTCTTTCTCGTACGTAGGGTATGTGAATTGCAGATTGTCGTGATTGTCGTTGTCGCAGATTTGCATTGCGTTCACCTTTACGGAAGTCTTGCGTGCGTGCGCGGCTAGCGTTTGATCTTTCCGGCTTTCTGGCTTGCGTTGTCGTGTTACATTGCGTTGTGAGCCATCAAAACTCCATTGCGAATTGCGATGACAATAGATGTTGACGAAACTGCCAACTACCTATCTAAATGGCTACGTTTACGTTTTATTTGGCAAAAGTCCATCTTTGCTGTCAAGTGAATGTCCAATGTGTAACGCAGTCAAAGGTACAGTCATAGCTGTCGCACAAACTGGTCAACTTGTGATCAACTTTGGCCTCTTTCTCGAAAGGTATCAATGCTTGCCCTTCATGAACAGTCTTCAGGCTTTTCTGCAAACAAAGCAAAGAATTGGTAAACGTTAGCATACGTAGAGCAGTTTATTTAGAGCAGTGCTGTGATGCTTGTATTGCTTTACCCCAGATGCTCTCGCAAATTTGTCCCATTCTTGCCCACCTGCCACACTCTTGGTCACCAAATGCTTTCCACAGGCTGTCATATTTTCCACAATGATGCTTACCAAAGTCATTGAAATTCGCTTTCAGAACGCAGGCATCCCTGAATTGTGACAACTTCTTTGTTGTCTTTGTTGTCTTGCCGTAATCATACCAGAACCACTTGCTGTAATCGTTAGTGAAGCCATCTGCTTGAATAGCCAACCATGTGGAATATGGTGGCATGTGTTTTTTCATGAATGCTTGCACTTCTGCCGTATCCAATACAGCCAGTCGTGTTCGCCACCCTGCTTTCCATGGCACCTTTTTCTGCGATGGCAACACATCACGGCAGTGCCCCTGGCTTTGAAGATGGGTGATTTTTTTGTTAAATGTTGTGAAACAACTTCTTGTAGGTTCGTACCAGTGTCCCTGTCCAAACTGCTTACACTGCTGCCTGCACTTTGGATATTTGGTTGGCAGATCAACTTCCTTCGTGAAACAGTCTTCATCTTTCTCTAAAATCAGTTCATGTAAGTACAGACCAAAGCTACACAAGGAGCTACAGTAGGTGCAGTTCAAACTGTCAACTGTATGATAACAAAATAAATGCAATTTCTATACATTTCCCAGTTCTTGGCCTCACCATAAATAGCCTCGCAGATTTTTCCATATGTTGCAGTGCACACTTTGTCATGAAAGCCTTTCTTGTTCCCAATTTCTGCGTATCGTGCACATGGCTGTCTTGTGGGCTCATTAAATGTTCCTCTGAGTATTTCAGAATTGTTGAAGTTGATGAGTCGCTTAGAGAAGCCTTTGCCTTCATACCAACCCCATGTAACAATGTCATTACTAACCCAATCAGATCTAAGTGCAACCCATGCTTGATACTTTGGCAGATGGGGCAGCATGAAGTTTTGTACACTTCTAGTGTCCAACACAGCCAACCGTGTTCTCCAGCCATGCAACCGTGGGACTTTGTGCTGTTGAGGCATGGTAGTATGACAATAATCTACACTGGCATCATAGTTGGAGGTAGTGGCAAAGGAAAGGAAGCAGCTTTTGGTCGGTTCATACCACTTTCCAGCAAACTGCTCACAGTGGCGCTTGCACTGTGGAAACTTACTGACCTTGGGGGTTTCTGGTTCAGTAAAGCAGTCTACATCTTTTTCTAAAAAAAACAATAGCACAGCACTGGTCTTTCTGTTTGGACTGCTTTCAGATAAGTACATACATAGGTAGCCCATATTGGGAGTGCTTGACACATTGACAAGATTTTATACCCCAGACAGTTTCACAAATGGGAGGAGCTCCAGCTCCACAAGAGCGATGGCGAAAGACTGCTTTTCCATTTTCTTTCTCCAGTCTTCCACATTGGTGATGTCCTTTGGATTGTTGGTTGTGCCCGTCAAAGTTGGCTGGTATGACTGCAGTATTCTTGAATTGTGTTTGTAGATCTGGTCCTTTTTCCCATGCCCACCATTTTCCCTCATCACCAACCTGGGTGGCACCAACTAAGACAGGATAATTGGGGACGCGTGGCAGTATTGCCTTTTGAACTCCCTCCGAATCCAGTACAGCTATTCGACCTCTCCATCCTTTGGCCCAGGGTCTCCTACGACCTCTTAAGCTGGAGCATTCATGCCTTGCTTGATTCATACCTATCCGGTAACTGCTAGGAACATTGAATGTGAAGCAGCTGGCAGTTGGCTCATACCAAATCCCGTTAAATTGACCACAGTAGTGTTTGCATACTGGAAAGCTCTTCGTATTTTTCTGTTCTGCAGTTCTGACACATTCCCCTGTCAATCTTTTCTTACGGGTTCTCATTCCTCTTGGAAGGTAACCACTGCTGTCAGCACAAGGAATGTCTTTTCCTTCTGTAAAGAAAAGAATGAACACAGACTGAGGTTATGATACGAGCAGAAATATTTTTGATATGAGTATGCCTAAATATTAACAACTATGATCACTTACCATAGACAAATTAGCAAAACTTTCCATCAAGCTTCTGCATGAATGGCCGTTCTTTTCTTTGTGTCCTTGCAGACAATTTCCACACTTGTATCTGTAGCCTTGTTTGAGGCATTTTCTATTCTGACTTTTGCATGGATCTGTAGAAG
>JASAMW010003289.1:0-10562 GCA_030247985.1 Epsilonema sp. ZAB3_2
CCCATATTCAGATAAGGCAGCTATTTGGTGCAGAAAAAACTTGTGCGAATTGCACTTTTGGAGTAGATTTGAAGTAGAAATTACCCTTAGAGCAGAAGGATACAGTTGCTTCGCCAAATGGAAGAACGGCTCAGGATTTTCATAGAAGTACCCGATTTCAAAGATCGCTTGTGGATGGGGCAAGTTGTACTGGGCAAGATTATGGTACAGTCCACTGCTGGGACTTCGAAAATCAGGGATACCAGCGGCTGAAGCCAAAGAAAAATGTGCTCGTGCGTTCTCATTCACTTTTCGGCCTCCAAAAACTGGAAATCAAATAGCGAAACATCATCCTTACAGGTCGATAGGCCAGCTCCCGCCATCACAACGATGTTTTGCGCTCTTCCATCGTCGATGTACTTTGCAATTCCTTCCAAAGTTAGTGAATCCAGAATTTTCTGTTCTTGCACTGGTGTTCCTTCTTCCGATTTATCCAGATCCAGCTTTTCCAAGTATTTGGAGAGGAAAGTGTCTGCTTGCTGTGATGGCAGGTCGCCATCTTCTTGTTTTTCGTCCCAAGATTCTCTCTCCTTGTTGATGCCATCCTTTCTGGATGGGGAGCTTGTTTTCTCAGCCATGGCACAGGTTTTTAGCGCATTCCTGTTCGTTCAATTTTTGCTGAAAATTAGATCACAGTCCGCCGCATCCACAGCACTTTTGCGTAGCTATTTTCTGTTGGTAAATCTTTGTTTCACCATCAACATCACCTGCAAACTGCGCACAATGCGCGAAAATTGTGCGGAATATAAATTTTTGCTGCGCGCGGTGTCCTGTGCGAGCGAAAGTGAAGGTACCGTAAACCATTTCCAGTTGGTATAGGCGGCGCCGCTAACCTTGTGTTCAGTTGAGCGGGAGCGAACGACACAACACGAGAACTGATGGATGTGTCGCGCGTTTTCCGGACTTTTTCCAGAAAGAATTCAAATATTTGCAGACTGGGAGAGCCGTAGGTTCGTAAACCGAATTTTTCCTGTGCCGCTGTCCGCTCTTCTGTGTTAGAAATGGCGTTTTTCGTGTCTTTGCAATTTCGCGAAAATCGACAATATTGAAGCTACCGTAATCCCGCGCGTAAGTGATCCGAATTATAAATAATTATTTATCTGGATTGCAATATGTATAAAAATATATTTTATTTGATATTTGCTGCGTCCTGTCATAGAGTAGGCCTGCGGTTGTACACTTTGTCGTTGTCCATGTTTTGTCTTATTGAATTTTTCTATTTTTATTTTTCCTTGGACCTGTCAGTTTGGTGTTTGCAACTCACTTTGAGTGACTCTGACTACCGAGCTGTACTGGAAAATTAACAAATTTCGTGCACCAATAAAAAATATGCCCTCTTTTCTGCAAATTTTTTTATAATATAATGCGCAATGAATAAACTTTTTCGCAGCAACGCGATTGACCTTTCGTCTGTTACTTTATCAACGCCGAGCTCGCTGACAAATTTAGTTTCTGCGCCGTGCGGTCAGGTTGTGTCAACAAACGAATGAACCCTTGCTTTTTTCTGGCCTTACACTTTATGCGTTCTTGTGTTTCTTGCTGCCAGCAGATGCCTGCCTGTTCTTCTCTTCGAGATTACGGCTTCGCTTTTGTTTCTATTTTGATAGATAAAATTGTACATAGTTTACGACGAATCGTGATTCTAGACATTCCGATACTGTCGAATGGCAATGGGTTTGTTGAGCTCTGTTTTGTTATGGATCTACACAGCGGTTCACTACGCTGTAAAAAGTATGGCGAAAACGGGGACACCTTCTAAATATGTGGACCATTCTAGCGCCAAAATACGGTTCACTTATTTAGAAGGTGTCGGTGTCCACGCTTTCGCCATACTTTGTACATGTAGGTCCATCACAAAGCAGAGGTCTAGAAACCCATTCGGCACGTCTAGAATCACGATACATGGTTCCTGGCACAACGCTTTGTTTATGAGATTATGTATTTAGGGTAGGTAGGCCTGAGTAGGCCTACTTATTTTTTCCTTGATTTTCATTTCGCATTCCAACCAACGACGTGTCCTTTTTTCTTGTCAAAAAATTGTGGAAAAAATACATAATTATTGCCCTTGCCGTATGCATTACTATACTGCCCTAGTAGGCAATGCGCACGCGGTACGTACGATATTTCTCTCTCGTCTCGCTCAGGCTCAACGTCCTTTATTGTCCTGCCTGCCCCTGTGATCTCAACCCAATGCCAATGCCATGATTTTCGACTTTTTTTAGTCCAAAACCGGACGCTCAACCTGCTGATCATCAAAAATCAGAAATGTCTGCGCCTGAAGCAGTTTTAACGGTGGAGGTTGCCAATAATTCCAAGAACCAACTCAGCACGCATCATCAAACCATGGACACCTCAAATCGCTCTAGGAGATCCCGGAGTCGCTCATGCAAGGTGGAGCCGCATTCTGCGGATCAGAAAATATCACCCACATCTTCTGCCAGTTCTTCTTCATCTTCTCTTGCTTCAACAATCACGGACGGAGCTCCGGCAAAGGGCCCATCCAAGCACCAACTAGACGCAGAAAAGCGCCAGCAAAACCGTGCGCTTTTGGCCGAAAAACTGAGGCAGAAATATCAGTTGCAGCAGCTAGAGGAGGCTGAAAAAGGCGCGAAAAAGACGGAAATTACAAATCGGCGGAGAAGACGACGCGTGGAAAGGGAAAAAGAGGAGGAGGATGAGGAAGAAAATGAAACTCTCGCCTCTGTTCTTGCGAAAAGAAAGCGGTCTTGGAGTGCAAAGTCGGAAACGCTAGAAGAGGGAAAAGGGGAGAGCGGGAAGAATGGTGAAAGGGAGCTAAAGAAGGCAGTAAGTAATGGACGTCGAAAGGGCAAGGGGGCAGAAGGACCGGAAACGGAGATGATGGGGGAGGAAACAGGAGAAGGGAAGGAACAGGAGAAGAAACGAAGGCGTCGAGGTCGACCTTCGAAAACGCCGGAAACGAACCAGCAGGGACAAGGTGAGTCTTCCTTCACTCTTGCTTTGTAGTAGCTAGCTTCTACGTACTTTATGAGTTGGTAGCCAGATACATAGCCGTGACATAGTAGTCCGAACAAGTGGCGTCTCCTTCATGTGCGGTGTAGATACGTTGTTACGTACTGTACAGTGGTGTATTGTGCGCGTACTACATGCATGTATGTACATTTGCGCAATAATAAGCGATGAAGCCGCGTTCACGAGACGTCCGTACGTCCGACGTATTTCGCCGTACATGGTTGTCTGCGGTGTGCCTTGTACACCTAGATACGTCGGACGTACGGACGTACCAAAGGACGTACTATGGTGAACGCGGCATGAGCCGTAAAAGTATCCTTGTTTTGCGCTCCAATATTAGCGCTCTTTCTCTAATCATTTGCTAATTATTTTTGCCTGCTCAAACTACGTAACTACAATAATGCGCTGTGACGTCGTCGTAGGTATCTTTATTCGACTCCGCTTTTTTATGTGCTTGTGTGTAAATTAGTCGAATGCTGTAAGCATAAAAGGGGAGAGCAAAAACTTCCAAGTGCCCGTGACTGTGGGGCCATCATCCTTATGTACATATTCCTTTACGCCATATTGATTTTTGCTTATTTTCTGACAATGTACATTAGGCGCACGACGCTACAGTAGTTACTACATTCATTCTGAGGAAATTTTATGGAGCAAAAAGAAAAGAGAGCAAGCCAGGAAGGGTTTTGTTTGAGGATTTCACCGTTGTAAACTGGCACGATGGAACAGTCGAAGAACAGAGATGGGGATAGGGTTAACTAGCTGGTCGCAGCTGTGAAAATGAGAAAATTCTTGATGGCTTTTTGTTTTGAGTGAAAGTGTCAGGTTTTGTGTTCTGCGCCTCACTTGAGCGGGCCTATTTATTATTACAGTCTATTCGACATGAAATGGCAATTTTTGAATTTTTACCACCTGAGAACTTAGCCATAAAAAAGAAGACTTATTTCAGAAAACTTTTGATGACAAAGATCACTGTTTCAACTTATCTATAGTGTAATGTACTGTACAATGTGCGATGTACGCTCTTGCGAATTTTGCTTGATATATTACCGTACACCGTACCATGTACTGCGTGTTTGGGTGCTGTTCCGCATGTTCTAGTGCATACAACACGTGGACTATTTTGTCACGTGGCTTTTATGTCGGGTTGCTATGACACTGTACTGTACGAACAGAATATGTGCATACATACGATACGTACGTACAATACGTACTGTACGTACGTTCCTTTGGTCAGCTCTGCACTTTTATTGGCCTTGGTACATTTTGCGTTTTGCATACCGTTCGCTTGTGCGGCTTACAGTAGCTTAGCTATATACCACCTACTGGTATCATGCTATTAGGTGCAGTACACAAGCACACCCATTTGCGCCGTGCTTGCTTTTGAGCTACAACAATATGCCTATACTTGCGAATCTGTGACGTGTTCTACGTATTACTGTACCACTCAGAACGCGTGTAAATGAACAATAATAATTTTGCGTTTTTGCTGTCTTTCCAGAAGCATCGCAATCTCCCTATCCAACATCCTTGAAACAGGAGCAGGACACGTCCCAGCCTAAAAGACCGCGGCCTACTTCCTTCGGTAACAAACGGAGTCATTCAGACGCGGGTACGAAAAGGCGTCAAGTGGGCGAAAAGCGACAACAGTCCCAAACGGGAAGACGACAGAGTCAGGGACACCTGGTCGCTCAGGAGAGGCTGGGAGAGTTGTCTCAGATGCAGCAGCTAAGAGATGCAGCACCGGTTAGCGCGACAGCTGCTGAGGAGAGCCCACCGCGACTCACCCCGCAGAATATGACCCCGCAAAGCACTCCTGTGAGGTGAGTTTACCCTAAAGGGAAAGATTGGAATGTAGGTAGGTTACTATGATGGGGTAAACCCGGCCGGCCATTGGAAATTTCGGCCACCACCTACTAAGTTTCAGGGTTGCAAATCTCGCAACCAATGGAACGATTGAGACGAAAATTATTTCTTGAACTCTCCTCTTTCAAATGAACTATTTCGTTTTATCGTTAGCTAAAACAGCACGTTCAAAGGAGCTTAGACGGCTGGGTTTACCCCCTCCCAACAGTACTCTAAGTCTATGCCTTAAATTGTAAAATGTAAAACTGTAAAATGTGAAATTAAATTGTAACATGGATGAGTGATTATTGGAGTCGAGGCTGAAAAGCCCTGTACATGAATCTGCATGTCCTCAGTCACACAAATTCCCCCTACTGAATAATTATTGGCAGCCAAGGGCAGTGCAGACTAGCAGCTACCCTAAACACCTCTTTATTTTGTTTTTAGAGGCGCCTGCCCCTCGTGTGCGTGCAGAGGTGCGTGTGGGGTTCCCGCTACCCCCGTGGGCCCCACTGCTTCCGGGGGGAGCTCCATTTTTCCCCAGATGACCCCGTTTCCCCCCGGCAGTCCAGCCAGTGCCGCGGCGTGGCCGAATCTGCTCACGCAAGTCACCTGCCGTCCCTACGTTGGATTCCCAGTTCCCTGTCAGATGGGCTCTATGATGGGTAAGAAAGATGAAATTACTCTGTTATTGACCAGTTGCGCTAAGTGCTAGGAAAATTATGGTTGGTGAGCTGAGCTGACAAAGCTATTGACTATTTGCGCTAGAAAATTATGGGTGGTGGTGAGCTGACCCCTTTTATCAGTGCATTTTTTGGGAAAAATGCACTGAAAAAGTGTAGTACAGGGGAGTAAGTTTTACGACCACCCATAACTCTTAGCGCAACTGATCCATAAACAAAATGGGCAATAGGGAAATGGGAAACAACCGCATCAGAAATGGCAAGCGATGTGTACTGTATTACATACGAGGTTGCGTTGCATGTTGTACGTTGAGTGAGTGAATCATATTCCCACGTGATGATTATGACGTGCGTTTTCTTTCGGTCTGTTTTGCAATCGCAATGCGTATCAAATCATGATGGGCCAGCAGGGGTATGAACTTTGTTGATGTGACGCTCGCTCATGTACAGTACAATACACGTAGTTATGTCACAGTACGTAACTTTTTGCGGCCAGTATTGCGCTACCATTCATTTTATCTTTTTTTGCGTTTGTAGAGTACCTACCTAAAATTACTGGTAAATTTGGGTTTACGAAGAAATCACAGTCTCGCCATTGCCAGTCCATTTCTGGCTATTGCTACGTACTGAGCTGCTACATAACGATTCTCCTGGTACACCTACATAGGCCTGTATCATGTACACATAAAAGTATAGGTACTGTACTATAGAAGTAAAAAAAAAAAACAAGAAGACAAAAAAAAAAAAAAAAAAAAAAAAAAAAAAAATAAAAAAAAAAAAAAAAAAAAAAAAAAAACAAAAAAAAAAAAAAAGTAAAACTGCCCATACCTCTTTTTATTCATTCCTAGCCATTACTAACTAACAACCATGGTTAGATGGGGATAAAACCGTCAAATGGAGGACGGATTTTTCCGTGCTACCATGCATCTACGTACGTACATTTACATAGCTACATACAGTACACGTCTGTATGTGTGTGCTGTATGCACTATGACTTTACTGTACATTTACATACAGTATCTACGTATCTATCTACTCTAATTTCAGGCCTCCCAGCCGTGTTCCAAG
Source organism: Epsilonema sp. ZAB3_2 (assembly GCA_030247985.1). Lineage (NCBI taxonomy): Eukaryota > Metazoa > Nematoda > Chromadorea > Desmodorida > Epsilonematidae > Epsilonema > Epsilonema sp. ZAB3_2. The sequence goes on from JASAMW010003289.1 coordinate 6,624, forward strand.
GCCATCTCATTCTTCCCCAAATCGTCGCCATTCCCCTCGCCAGCATCCAGCGCCAGCCGGACTACCACGCCCATCTCTCCGCCAGTGTCACCAACCCTTTCTTAAACAATTACCCCTTCCTGCCAGCAGGAATGCCTGGCGCATCTGGCCCCCCGTTGCCCCAGTCCCTGGCCGACTATTTGCAGGCATCCCAACAGCCACGCGCAGGGCTGCATCTTCAACACCCTCACCAAGCCCCACCCCTGGTCCCCGCAGCCGCAAAAGATGTACAACCGCCTACCCTTTCGAAACAACCCATCCAAGAGGACGTCATGGGTCCTGCAGCAAAGGAAAAGGAGGAAGGACAGCGCTTGGAGAGGCGGAAGGAGTTTGAGAGATCCTCCACTTCCTCCTCCTTGTCTCCGGAGGCGAGGAGAAGGAGGATTGAAGAGGAGGAGGTGGAGAGAAGGAGGAAGAGGAGAAAGAAGAAAGAACTACAGGAGCAGTTGGAATTGAGGCGACAGCTGAGGAGGAGAAGGGAGAGGGTGGAAAAGGAACAGGAAGAGAAGGCTGAAGAGCAGAAACCGGTGGTGGGTTTGGTTGCTGCGGAGAAAACTGAGAAAGATGATGTTTCGTCGTCGATTCATGATCAGCCGCGAGTGAATGAAGCTGCAGCAAAGGAGACGAAAAGCGGGAAGAAAAAGGGCAGGAAAAGACCGGTCAAATTTCAGTCCAGCTGGATGCCGGTGGGCACTGGAGAGAGAAAGAAAGTCTATCTTTCGGTAAGAGGCTCCGTTTTTTTGATGTTCCTTTTTCTTGTGTATGCCTTCTTGTTTTGTTTGTGCATGCTTGTTCGGATAAATTTCCCCGCAAGCAAGTCAGTAATTTTCGGTCTAATGGTTCACATTAGGCCTAAATTTTTATTTTTATCAATTTTGTTTTGTTTACCTATTTATTTATTTATTTATTTATTTATTTATTTATTTATTTATTTATTTATTTATTTATTTACTCCGGTTACTGTACCAACGACTGCAGGTTACAGTAGTAGTGTAGGCATCGATTACATATCTCGACAAGATGTCAGCTTTTTTACCAGGCAATAAAGCTGGTTTAGCAGTCATGCCATACCAGTGCCCATTTATTACACCTACATACTACTTTACTTATGCGCTATTATGTGGGCGTACTGTTAGATATTCTCGTCAACACAGTAGTTGTATGTATGGACATTTACATTGTACCCCCTCACGGTTTTGCCGATCTAATTCTGTGCGATAGACACTGAAGTACGTGTAGTGTGATTCGATCTCTTTATTTTCGCAACCCCAGCCTGCTAGCAGAGAAATATCACAGAGAGAAGGGGGTCGTCTCTTTTCTGCTACCCATTTTCCTGCACACTAAAAAGGGACTTTTGCAGTGGTGGTTGGCTGGTATGGCTTGAAAATCGTAATTATTCACATTTCCTTGCCAAATTGCATACGTAGTGATTTGGGAATTATTGCATTTATACTGCTGCCGCGCGTTAATATTCTCATTTTATTTTATTACCCTTTTCTGTTCATAAAAAACCCAAACGTAAAGAATAGTTTTTTCTGGTTATTTTCAAGATTATCTACTGTATTTTTCGTTGCAGAATGACCACAAGCCTTTAAAACGGGTGTGCTACAAGGAGATTCGACACAAGACGGAGTCGGAGCGGGTGAGGGAGAAGGATTGCGTGACGGCTTTGGCGGGAGACGACGGGGAACAAAAGCATATCGGGAAAATCGCCAGGATTTTCAGCGATCCTCATACTGGTATACAGACCAGGGTTGCCTATTCATATTCAAATTGTATTCATATTCAAATTAAAAACAGCGTCTTTTAGTTTTGATAATTCATATTCATATTCATTTTAATTAAAGACAGCTTGCAATATTCATATTCATATTCAAATTAATTGGAAGAATAATATGAATAGTTTGTATAGTTTGAATAATATGAATAATCAATATTATCATAATTATCAAAATGTATTTTGGAGAGTTGCAACAGAGAATGTGGTTCACAGACTAGTGTTTCGTCACATGTTCTTTCTTTTCCCACTTGGTACTTCTATGCTTGAAGTAAAACAATGTTTTATGGCTGCTCCAATAGCCAGAAAACTCTCACTCAGCACACCTTACTTCTGCAGTTACTGTCAATTTTCAGTCAAAAATCTCTAAACTGAAATATCAAAATTAGATATTCATATTCAAATTAAATCCAGGCATTGAATTTTGATAATATTCATATTCAAATATAATTGCAAGCGCCCCTTCAATATCATATTCATATTCATTTTAATTAAAATCCTATTTGAATAGGCATCCCTGATACAGACTGGTACCCTCATACTACTGGCCTAGTAATATTGAACAGTTCAGTTCACAGACTGCCTCTGCTGAAAAAATAACTCCAGGCGGAATTACAGGGTGTCTCACGTAGACCTACCCAACGACTCAGCCTTATAACTTCCGTACTACAGTAGATATCAAGCTGAAATTTTGTCCCCAGAAACCCAAGAATATACCATACTACGTGGCAAAATTTGAACCAAATAGGCCCACAGCGAACGAAATTACAGGCTTAGACATTTTGGACCCTGTTTTTATCATTTTCCGCACTGAGCATGGCTTTGAGATAAGAACCTTCTGCTCAGCATTGTCAAGCAGCTTATCCAACGAGGTAATATATGGCGAAACAACAATGGCTGAACATGACCACAGTCCAGAACACAAAGGATTCAAAAATACAGGCGATTTACCACCCATAACAGCGTTCAAGGGTCTGTCGAGGTCAATAGTGGCACCACTGATTTCAAAATGTTGAAAAAAGTGGTCGCAACTTCGCAAGCTCGTAATTTCATCTTTACTTGACCTACCTGGCTCAAATTTTGCCACAAAGTATGGTATATTCTTGGGTTTCTGGGGGCAAAATTTCAGCTTGATATCTACTGTAATACGGAAGTTATAAGGCTGAGTCGTTAGGTAGGTCTACATGAGACACCCTGTAGAAATACATAAAATATATATCGGCGTATAAGTCTGTAATTGTGGCGATTGGAAACAGAAAATTAAATAAATAAATAAACAAACAGGCTAAATAAATAAATAAATGTACCGAAATAAAGATCTAATTAAAATAAAAATTAATAAACGAATAGCCAAAATATTTTTTTTAGGTTTGCTGAAAGCCAGCGTCCTGTGGTACTATGCGGCGGATCAGTCGGATCTATCGAATGAGCCCAGTCGCGCCCGATCCATGTCCTGGCATCCGCAGGAGCTCTTCGCCTCCAGACATATCGACACGATACCGGTGGACTGTATTGAGGAACTGTGCTGCGTCATCACATACAACGAATATTGCAGGTAACGGGCATGAACTTAATACTATTTACGATATGCGGTAGCGCGATTGGATTGGTCGATAGCGACCTCGCGGTATTTATTGAAACTTTGGATCGGTGTCTGCGGGGTCGCCAGTTTCATTTGTTGTCAATTCTTCTTTTCACTCCCTCCTTTTCCGCTCCCAGATGATTGAACCAAGGTCAACGACCCCGCAGGCACCGAACCAAACTTTCACTAAATACCGCGGGGACGCTATCGACCAACCCAATCGCGTTACCGCACATCGTCCATAAGGGCAATCGATTGCATAATTATTGTTGAACGGCCCCTAAAGAAAAACAGGATGTGGCTAAACGAACTGCGCAGCACGGGCCCGAAGACAGCTCTCATTGGACAGACTCCTCACTCTCACAATACAGTACATACGTAGTGGTACTATGGGGTAAACCCGGCCGCTGGAAAAATCCGGCCACCTGAATTTCAGGGCTGTCTATCTCAGCAACCAATGGACCAATTGCGACGAACATTACGTCAACTGATTCCTTGAACTCTCCTCTTTCCAACGAGCCTAGCTATTTGCTTCATCATT
>JASAMW010003290.1:0-17507 GCA_030247985.1 Epsilonema sp. ZAB3_2
GGGGCTATGCATAGGGGGGGGGGGCTATGCATAGGGGGGGATATGCATAGGACATTTTTTATGTTTTTGAGAGGTGCGCAGAGGCATATTTTTTAGGCCAAAAGCACGTGATTTAGGGCATAATTGAGGTCAAACCAGGGTTATTCTAGTACAATACACGCCCAAGCAGGCTTATAGGCATCTTAGCTTGGTGTGGGAGTGCCTATGTGTAGGTTATGACCAGCTTATGTTGGTAGGTTCAGGTACCCTACAGTACATATGGGGCTATGCATAAGGGGGGGCTATGCATAGGGCATTTTTTATGTTTTGCCAATATGGGGCTATGCATAGGGGGGGGGGGGGGCTATGCATAGGGGGGGGGCGGCGGGGCGGCTATGCACAGGTAAATACGGTAACTGGGCCAGAAATTATAAAGCCTACGTATAGGTCGACATGAATCACTTTAAGAGTGAGAGGGGGCCAAAGACGAGGGCGCTCGGCTGTGTCCATGACGGTGACGTTAGTAGGGACTAGTTTGGTATTGCCACACTTATACCCACCCGAGATTCTCGCTAGAAACAGACATGAAGTCACCAAGAAACAGGAAACAAGCGAAGTGCACATACAAGTGTAAGGCATGTAGTAGAGACATGGGCCGGAAACAAGAACGTTTTGTTATTGGGCTGAGTTCTGTACATACACAGTTTGATTGCGGCATTAAAGGGGTGACACTTTTATTCAACTGGTGCTTGTTTGACCGAAAAATTGTTCTGTCTGTTTGTTGTTCTGTCGCCTACTGAGTGTGAGTGGTGAATGCATTGTGAAAGAAACGGGCTATGCATGACTCAATACACTATGCGGTGGTGGCCTGACAGTGGTCAGTCAAAGAAATTACGTGAATATCTGCATGAGTGGACAGAACCAGTTTGTAGGGAGACTGATTCAGTACTTAAGGGGAGCTATTGATTTTTTCCACCATATTAAGCGTTATCGAAGCGATGCATGTCGACCTGTATACACATGTACCCTTGGTCTGAAGATAAAGGACGGCCATAGAGGCTTGAATCCTATGTGCAGTAGGCTTACAACACGATTTCCCCCATACTACTGCCAGGAATGTATACTATAAGGTGGGGGGGAATAAACATCTGCAGCGTTTCCGTGCAAAACATCACAGCGACCAAGTAGGGTCGTATCTACGTAATCCGTACCTGTGGAATCCGTAGGTGTGGAATTTGTTTTCCGTAGGTATGGAATTTTTATTCCCTACCTACGGAATCCGTACCTGTGGAATCCGTAGGTGTGGAATTTGTTTTCCGTAGGTGTGGAATTTTTATTCCCTACCTACGGAATCCGTACCTGTGGAATTTGTTTTCCGTAGGTATGGAATTTTTATTCCCTACCTACGGAATCCGTACCTGTGGAATCCGTAGGTGTGGAATTTATTTTCCGTAGGTGTGGAATTTTTCTTCCGTAGGTACGGATTCCACAGGTACGGATTCCCTAGGTACGACCCTACTTGGTCGCTGTGATTGTTTGCACGGAAACGCTGCAGATGTTTATTCCCCCCACCTATTATAGTATACATTCCTGCTACTGCTGTTCACTCTTCTTCCTCGTAGGAATCGTCAAAGTCACTGCTAACAGTGGACACCATGCGCTGCACAGCCCATCGCTGTCCCCACACGCTCAATGCTGCAGCCCCCATATGAATCACCACTAAAAAATGGACGCAACGCCAGCACTTTTTTGAATATTGAACAGCACTGTCAAAAATTTTATTGCCTCCTGTGAACCGACAAAGATCGCATATCTGGGGCTGAACCACCATTGCGACTCGAATAGTACTACTCCGCAACTGATGCGGTACCTAATGTTGTCGTAGCACACAGGCAGTCAACTGTCGACGACTTGGTTCGGTTAGATTTGGCACGATTGAGGCGCTGTCAGTCAGTATATACCAATAGTGGCCGTACTCAATCTGACTAAAAATGTACTCGAGTCTAACCGATTCGTCGATGTTGTTCGTGTGACAGTTGACTGCTCATGTCTTATGCCGAGTCATAAACGTAGTAGTTTAGTAGTACTGTACCTTGGTAGTACTTACGTAGTGCGAGTCCGTATTTGGCGAGGAAAGGACGGGCGTGTACTGAGATGAGAGCGGAAGCAGTAGCGAAGTTAGAAGGTGGCACAGCGAGCTGACGCTGGTGCAGATGGACGACGCAGATGGGCGCAGTAGCCAACAGCTGCACGGCCACACCGAACACGCTGGAAAAGGCAAACTGACGACTCATCAAACACGCGTCGCACTTGATCGCACCGGAATACACAGGCTCGCTCACATACATCATATGACCTGCAAGCAGTACGAACAGTATAGGATAACACGCAACTCAAGTAGTGAATACAGGATTACGTGTGTACATACCGTATTTTTGGTATAGTCTGGCCAGAGAGAGTTCGCTATGGAACTCAAGTCGCCTTGCGAGGTTTGCATTGCCTGTCCTTCTGCAGAATAGGAGTACATAAAGCAAGGACAGGAATCCGGACTTGTGAACCTAGTTTACACAACACGACGAATTCAGTAGCGAACTCTTAAATAGTTAGTGGCCAGACTACAATAGTATAATTATAGATACAAAACAATATACGACAGCACGGACCTATGAGCGGTGGCCAGCCCTGGAATACGCCCATCAATACGATAAGGGCACGCCTGTACACACGATCTACGAGCAGCTCCTTGGCAATCTTGTGTACGATGAAAGAGCCAGTAGCCAGCGGTACAAGAGCGGCAATACCAACGGACGCCTGCGAGACGCGACGTTCCAACTGGTGCGGCCAATCCGAGAACGTCCTGTACACGTTGCGCAGACGCTCAAACAATCCAGCTTCGCGATTCAATGGCACAAACCGCTTGTTATCATTGGCTGATGAGGGAGATAGCAGTTCGTAGGCCTGCTCTTCGCCCAGTTGCACGCTTTCCGAAAAACGCTGCGCCTGCTCAGATCGACGCAGCCAAAATCCCACCGGATCCACGGTACTAGACGCAGTACTGCTACTACCACGGGGAGTTTCAGTTTTAGCACTCATCTTTATGCAGTCCTCATCTCGTATACTATTGTTTTGCAGTTTTTTGGCACCTCCTCCATGTCATTTGTCTCCGTTCCATGATTCGACCTAAACAGTCGCCTCGCCGGTCCGATACCAAGTCCAAGCTGTATTTATTATTACAACTAAACCTAAAACATTTTGGTAATTATGCAAAATGTTACACAAAGATTGCAAGCAAATATGGTACGTTGCGCATCGCTCCAAATGCATTTTAGCTTATAATCTGACAGATAATTTGCATTACACGAATCATTCATGCGCAACGCTCCGCGCGCTTCTGCTTCCCTCCTTACTGGCCAGGCCACAACACGTGACTTCCCACGCTGAAGCGCTGATTTGAATTTCTTGCCATCTCGAGGACTTCATAAGTCCCTTCGTACGGTCGCCTCAAGGCTCATTCACTTCAAGAGACAACGGTCCCTGGTTGAAAACAAAGGCACGCGCATGGACAGCCATGCATACGCCGGGCGTAGGCTACGCCGGACGCATCACCTTCTAGTGTGAAAAAAACCCTTGAACCTGCAGCCTGCCACATAATGCAGGAGGCACTTATCGGTCGGTCGTTGATCATCACGTAACGGGTTCGTAACCAAAGTTTTTATCCACCAACTCCATCCAGATATAGTGTAGGTACTGTATGACTGTACGTACGTATACGAATACGGAGCAGTAGCACAGCAAGCAGCAAAGTTATAAGTAGTGTGGCGGCAAAAATTAGCTGCAGCTTGCCAGGCCGGCCGCTAGCTAAACTGAAAGCGCGTCGCGCATTCACACTTTGCATTTGCAGCAAAAAGTCTTCCTTGACGCAGTAGAAAATGCCGCGACTCTTATGGTCTTTGCAACGATTACGGGTAGCCTGTTGTATTTTGATGAGCTGAATGCAGTTACTCCATTCCCCACACACAGATTGGTACCGCAAAAGCAGTTGCATAGAAGATCATGCACTTCTCTTAGCTTCTGTCAAATGTACACCTCTGCACGTCTGCTGTCTAGCTGCAGGTCTTTGCTTTGCTGTACACTAACAGCATTTCTGTATAACGGCTATTTGTATGTCAGTAGGCCCACCTATATAATCATTGTAAAGGTTACTACAGTATCTGATTGTCTGGACCAGCACCAGCAGATTTGCGATGCCCTGTAATTCGTTCCCACGACATCAGCCTCGAATTCTACTACATGGGTATCTAGCTATCTACTTACATTTATTGCTACGACTGTGGCTCAGTCAGTGTTCAGTTTATTATAAAAGAGGATGGATGAGGATACTGCTAGCCTGATTGTCCAAACGCAATTCTCGTGGTAAATTGAATCCAGAACTGTGTAGGACAATCAAGCTGCGCTATCTTCGCGATTACCGAAAGAAAACATTCGCCAAGCCAATAAAGATCTCATCTTAGCATTGCTTATACTATTACTTCTGTGGAGGTAACAACAACCTGTAGCGGTGTGGTACTCTGGTAAGTTGTTTTGTTTTATGGTGGATACGATACGATGTCTTTCCTTTGGTTGGGTAGCCTACAGTACGGATCTGCACTAACTAACACCACACAAAAAATAACTCGCCAACGAAGACATCCTGAAAGAATCTGTCAACACCTCCACGGCTAATTTTCAGCGGGATTTCCAAATCAAAAAGCCGTTTGCTTCTATCTGCTCTCAGTGTCGAGATATCGCCGATTTCCTTATGTACTGAAATCGCGTCAACATTTGACAGACGCTAAACCACGCAAACCACGACATCCCACGACCCTGTACGCCCGATACGCCCGATGCCCATTTTTGTTGTTTTCATCACGTATGCATATTTCTACCACTTTTGATTTTTCGGGCGTTTGCGAGGTTTAGAATTGCCCAATGGTCGACGCCCATTTTGGCGATTTCAGTACATAAGGAAATCGGCGATATCTCGACACTGAGAGCAGATAGAATCAAACGGTTTTTTTGATTTGGAAATCCCGCTGAAAAATAGCCGTGGAGGTGTTGACAGATTCTTTCAGGATGTCTTCGTTGGCGAGTTATTTTTTGTGTGGTGCTAGTTAGTGCAGATCCGTACTGTACCCAACTTTGAGCAGCTGCTGCGCTCGCAGTTGTGATCGCATGCCGAACTTTGCTCTACCCAGAAAAGCCCTCGTATTTGGCGCAAAACGACGTCTCAAAAATACCCGCAAAAACACGCGAGTTGGTGGTTCTGAACGAACCGTTGGATATTTTATTTTCAACATCCAGCATACCATTCGATTCGTTTCATTGAGACGAGTCGATCGGTGGCTGCGGTACCGCTCTAAGTTGCCTCTTACGCAAAGGTATTTAAGAAAAACGCTAAATTCGATAATATCGTTTGGACGAAGACTGTGCGATACACAGGTCGTTTCAAGGTGCGCTAAGTAGCTTGTTGAAAGTTCAGGTAATGCTCTTTCGACAAACAGGTGAGATTGACGTTTCATGCAGTGTCCCCCCCCCCCCCCCCGAGTCTCCCTTGGTTTCATAGATTGCCCGTCCCCATCCCGCCTTATAATTGGGAAAGACATCGTATTATTTATTTACTTCAAATAACATTGGTTGATGACATAAATAACAAAAACAGGAAGAGGAGATAAGTGTACGAAACGTGCAATAACGAAAAATTAGCAAAAGGTACCTACATACAGTAAAATCGTACTCCTAAATAAATGTACAACAATTAGCCTATTTGTTCTGAGTGCATGTATAGTAAAAAGCCATAAAGCTAATGTAGCAGGCTCACACATGGTTCAGCTATTGAGTGCGCTAAATACACGGATTTATGCACATAAAGTAAATGAAGTTTACTTACACAATTCCTGCTACCTACATACTAAGAACGTACGTACGTACCTACCTTAGAGAATAGGTTTTTTTCTTATTCCGCCGTGGTAGCAATTACTCCTGCCTGCTCTTCTCTAATCATATCGTCGAAGAGCATTTCAGCAGTAGGTTCCTCCTCCTCCTCATTCCCATCCTTTTTCTCTTCCACTTTGTCAGCCTCTCCATTTGTCAACGCCGTCTCCCCCTCATTTTTTTCCTTATCAGCCGATTCTGAAAACAAATTATCCACTCTAAAACATGCAGTATTAGCATTGTATTGTGTACATACTGTACTGTGCATTATTGTGTACACGTACATACATGTGTACGTTAACGGTGTACCAGATACATACAACTGTGACTCTCACCTTTGCTCGCCTCATCGTTATCCTTAGTCGTCTCGTCTCTCAGTGCAATCGATTCTTCCGTCTTGGCATCAGCTCCCAATATTTTGTCAATAAGTGGAAGTGGAATATCGGTTTCGTTTTTGAAAACGATTCGACTCAGTAGAAACTCGGCAAGCTGAAAGAAAATCGAGAAGTAACATCTGCGTATGCGCGAAAAAGTCTTCCACGACTTCGAATCTTCGTACTCACTCGGTGATCTTGAAACACTAAAGTGTCAAACTGCTGGTTGTTATAACGTACTGTACCTTTCGCGGGCATTCATCCAGAGCGGTTCCTTTGTCAATGAGGCCGCGTCTGCCGTCGCCGAACTCCACCAGCAACTTCAGCCCCTTCGCCTTCCGTCTCTCTCCATTCGCATCCGCAGTCTCGTCAGTGGCCGTCAGTACCCGCGTTATCTTGAACGATGTGTCATCGCCACGCTTCTTCTTCTCTTCTGCCACTTCTATGTACAGTACACAACAATGCGCATGGCAGCAACAGGATATTCAGCACGTAAGAAAAGTGGCATCAGTGTGCTGTACAGGGTGTCCAAACTAAATTTGCACAACTTTCAATTAACCATAACTCCCGTTTTAAGCGGCAGAGAAAGATGGGACCTAACTCATCTGAAAGCTCAATTCAAGTGCTATAATATGGTATGTCTGCCGTTAGCTACGACTTACCGTTTGCGAGTTAGAGCGATTCCCGCAAAACACCTCAAAAATGATTTTGGCCAAACTGAATGCACATCAATTTCCCTTTTTGGCTGCATTTTTCTTGCTTCAGCCAGAGATAATCTGTCATAAATATGAGTATTGTTCATTGATACCCTTTTATTGCCTCATATTGGATGATTTTCACCTTCTGGATGAATTTGTGCACTTTATTGTCCATTTTCACTCTCCCATGCTGAACTGTCACACTGCAATGCCACTCTTTCGGTTAGTTTTGATAATTTTGGTCAAAAAAGCTCTTCTAGGTGCAAAAAATCCAATCTCCACTGGTCTGGTACATTGGGAGATATTGCTGGTCAATTATTTTCCTCTTTCACATTCGTACTACACGTTTTAGCCCAGTTATCAATCAATTAGCTGTGCAGTCTAGAAAGTCGCCAAAATCCAGTTTGGCCAAAATCATTTTTGAGGTGTTTTGCGGGAATCGCTCTAACTCGCGAACGGTGAGGCAGAGCGAAACGGCAGACATACCATATTATAGCTCTTGAATTGAGCTTTCAGATGAGCTAGGTCCCATCTTTCTCTGCCGCTTAAAACGGGAGTTATGGTCAATTGAAAGTTGTACAAATTTAGTTTGGACACCCTGTACACACATGCGTCGTACACCAAGAGTACGTCAATACAAATAATCCGTTAGCTAACTAACTATAGGTTGCGGGTGTCGTATAACGGTTTCGCACGTTTCGCCATGGCCTTCGTCTCACAAATGCATGAAAGTGTTCGAGGAAAGAAATTGAAGTCTCTATTGCAGGAAAATGTTGCGTGAATCGCTGGAAAATTAATTTTTTTAACATTTCATGCAATATCGATTAGGGAGTAGGAACACCCGCTACCTGGTAGCAAGCGGAGCATCGCAAATGCACATTGTTACGTAATGCGTACGCATGGCAATAGCGTACGAGGCCAATAATGTACGTTACGTAATCCAGTTCCTGGTATGTAAGGCGAGTTTAGCCATCTGTCCCCAGACCGGTACCTGGTGGTGTGCCAAAGTCCATAGCTGTGGAGTGGACCGACGGTAGCGGATTCGATTCCCGTTCGGCCCTATTTCTCTCCCCCCTTTTCTGGGACCGGCTATTGCCTTACGGAATGCGGAACGTCATAACATGTTATATAATACACGCATAGTGCGGAGTACTATGTTGCGGGTGCTTTACGTCGAACGCCTCTGATCTTTCTCTTGGGTTTCTCTTCCTCTTCCTCGTCCTGCGCCTTCTTTCGCTTCTCCGCCTGTATCTGCTGCATGCTCTTGAACTTCTTCTTGGGAGGTGTCCTGCTCTTTCGGTCGGATTTGCTCACCATGAGGTCGGGGGTGGGAGACTCGGAGTTGACCTTGGAGAATGACGCCGCCATTTTTCGACTCTTCGCCGCCATCGCCAACAACTGCAAAAACACACCACAGATGACACTACTGCGCCGCAAACTGGCACTGGCAAATATAGGCCTACCACCCACAGTAACTTCACCGTCATAGACAGGTGAATTCACCGTACGAGTTACCGTATTTTTGTGCGGATTATACAAAAATGAGAGGTCTGATGCGGTAATACACTGGGGGAGATACAATGGGGCTTCAGCTTACTAACCACACGTGTGTAGCGCCCTAGGGAGGACCACAGCATCTCCGTAGGCACAGTGCATCTGATCCAACACAGTGCAATAGCCGATTAAAGCGCCCTAAATAAGTCGTGCTTCGGCCCCCACGCGGGAAAAAAGACGCGGCGCAGGCATGTTTAACCCTTGGGAATAACGTATGTTCGCAATGGAACGACAAAAACAACAACGCACGCACAGACTCCGTTTTCGTTAATCGGCACGTGGGGACCGAACCACAACTTATTACAGCATAGGGCGCTTTAACGCCAAGGTAGAGCAAATGCCTTATACTCTCGGAGCACGCACAAATACATATACCTCTTTGTCACTGGAGGAGGACTCGCTATCGTCGTTGTCACTGTCTGAGGGAACAGTGGCCGGTGTCTTTGCAGCCTTCTTTTTTCTTCCTGTGTCACTATCTTTGCTCTTCTTCTTCTGCTTCGGTGTCGTGTCCTGAATTCGAGGCTTCTTCGCACTGTTTTTCTATAATGAAAGTTTCACCTGCTCAGTGACCTTTGCGGGAACGCAAGCAAAATGGTCGTTTTGCATACGTTGTGAAACGTCTCAAGTATAAACTGTTTTGACACTTTTCCTTTTGGCCGCGTTCACAAGACGTAAACGTAAGGGACGTCTTGTGAACGCGGTATCATTTCAACCAAACCTATTTACACTAGAGAAGCGGACGAAAACGACTTAGCTCACGCTGTTCTTATTTCAACCACACCTATATATAATAAAATACTAGCAGTGTGGTGGTAGGCTAGGCACAACGCAGTACTAAAACAAGTTTTGCTTACCTCTTGCTGCTTCTTCTTGAAAGCGTCCAGCAGAGCCTGGGATCCTTCCAAATTTTCCTCTGGCTCCCAAGTAGTTTCGGTCCAGCCCAGCCATTTTACCTAGAGAAAGAATAAGAAACGCATTTATACATTAGCCTCTATTCGCCTTGCCCCATAAGAGGAGGTGCCGTTTTCGCCCTCCTCCCCGATTTTTGAGCTGCAGTTAGCAAACGCGTAAATAAAGCCGAAGCAATTACTTCTTCAAAAATATACCAAATTTGCAAAAAGTAATTGCTTCGGCGTGCTTTGCGCGTTTGCTAACTGCAGCTCAAAAATCGGCGAGGAGGGCGAAAACGGCACCTCCTCTTATGGGGCAAGGCGAATAGTCTGGCCAGATAGAGTTAGTAGCTATGGAACTCAATTCGTCTTGCGTAGTTTGCATGAACATCTGCAGAATAGGAGTACACGAAGCATGGACAGAAATCCACATATTGTGATTACATTCTACGCAACACGACTTGAATTCCATTGCGAACTTTTTGACCAAACTATACCGAAGTACTGCGAATACTACTTACTATCATATAGCAATGCAAAACCAGGCGTGGACGCGCTCACAGGTACCCGCCACCCGCGTCTTCATGCGCACCGACTCACCTCATATTCCACGATTCCACCTCGTTTCTTACGCTGATTCAAGATCTTCTCAACTTCGAAGTCCTCGTCACCACTGCTTTCGTCAGACGCCATGATTGTACGCTAAGGAGAGTGAGCAAAATTCAAGTAACGTGGCGTTAGTTGCTCCGCGTTAGATGAAGTAGCGCCTGCGCCATTTAGCTAGATAACGCCCGCGCCACTTGCGGTTTGGAATAAAGGGACGGGCTAGCAGTACAAAGTATATAGAGCAGTAATCTGAGACGGGCCGGATAAAAAGAGGAGTGACCAGCAGGGAGTCACTTTCTTGGGTGGGATTTATTGCCCCTTGGGCTCACATGCTATGTTGCACTACACACACTCCAAGCTGCCCTGCGCCAGACGTACTATCTTTTTCTTCATTCCCTGACAGAGTATAGAGACGTGCGAGGGAGAGTGGACAGAGCCAACTGAGCAGAGAGCCGGAGAAGAGCGGCGCAGCCATAAATCTTTTATGTAACTCCGCCGCGAAAACTGACAGCTATACGGCTTGAGGTCAGAAGCCGCCAACTAACGCGGCGTTATCAGGCTACGTCAGTTGGAAGTGACGCGGAGCAACTAACGCCACGTTACTTGAATTTTGCTCACTCTCCTAATTCAACTGTACACACCACACCACATCCGCGCGAACCTTAGAAAGCCACAGGTCACAGGTCAGGAGTAGGACGACAGACACAGACTCACAGACTGACGTGACTGTGGCTGTCATGTCGTCATGTCAACGAGAGGGTAATTTGTAAAATACAACCAACAACCAAACAACCAAAAGTGTGGACCTCTTAAAACTAGCCCCGCCAAAATGACGCACATGGTTTGTTTCTTTGAATTGTACCCTGTACTCATTATCAGTGCGATCCTCCACCCTTTTTATCTATCCTCCACCTTCCACCTTTACTTCCTCTTTCTCCTCCATCCATGCTTGTTGATTGCGAGAGCAGATTGGTTAGATCATCTGGAAGTACTGTGTCCCTGTGTCCCTCTGCCCCCATATGGTACACACCAAGTGCTACATGCTGGAATAGTTGAACAGTCGCTACAGGGAATTTTGTTGTACAAAAATGTAATCAAAGAAAGCACGCTGTGCTCTTTCAAAACAGGCTTTAAACAGGACTGAGGCTTTAGGCGTGGGCGTAGGCTTAGGCTTGGGCCTACTCCTCTAAATCCAATACCTAAGCCTAAGCCTAATACCTAAGCCTAAGCCTAAACCCTAAGTCCTGTCCTATTTTTAAAAGCCCAACTTGCTTTCTTTGATAACATTTTGTAAAAAAGTGCCCCATAGCGACTGTTCAAGTATTCCAGCGTGTAAATAATAGAGAAGGTGGAGGATCGCACTAACAATGAGCACAGGGTACAATTCAAAGAAACAAACCATGTGCGTCCTTTTGGCGGAGCTAGTTTCAAGAGGTCCACACTTTTGGTTGTTTGGTTGTTGGTTGTTTGGTTGTCTTTTACAACTGACCAACGAGAGGGCTGGCTGGCTGTGCATGGGTAAAAATCCATGCATTTCCCATCATTTAGATTAGCCGCATGAGGGACAAGGTTCCGAAGCGAACGAAGACGACGATGCACGCTTTGCGTCGTTATCTTCGTTTTTACTACGTAGTAGGTAACCTACCGTAATCCGTTACGCGTCTTGGTTCGCTTCGGGAGCCTGTCCCTCGTGCGGCTAATCTAAATGATGGGAAATGCATGAATAAAAACACTTCTAAAAGTTCATGGCATTACCACGTACCCCTAAAGCGCGCGCGCAAAGCGAAGCGAAGCTACGCGCTCTAGGGGTACGTGGCATTGTATGTACTCTTTGAAATAGAGCACCCACCAGCAATAGAAAATGCCCGATGACGCCCGGTGACCCAACAAAGCCCGAGAACATGCCGAGGCTGTCACCCCTGCGCCCCTGCGTGCATGCAACTTCGTATAATTCTTTCCAGGACGCGTGTGTGGGCGAAAGCAAAAGAGAAACAACCACCGCGCATATTCGTGACCGCGCCAAGATTGCTGTCGCAACCACCCACTGGTTTGGTAGCAGCAAAGTACGGAGCCCATCATCATTATCAAAAAGTTGGTCAAGCAGCTTGCAGAAGAGCTTGGAATCTTGTCGCTACGCGAGTTTGAACGCCCAACCAAGCGTATATGTCATCGTGTGTGTGAAAATATTTACACTTACAGTATTACGTACGTACCGCCGAAACGCTTTGTCTACTTGTCCGCCTGGCTTGGCGTCACCTTTTTGGGTGGCCAGCGGCTCGGTTACAATGGCAGAAAATTACTATGCAGCTGGGTACACATTATAAGTACATGCCATAATTCACCAATAATCCCTTCTTATGGGAAAGTAGCGGAGATTGACGGATCTTGCTGTGTGTACGTGGAATGTTGGTTACTTGCTGTTCTGGAGATCGTACTGGCTATACGCACTATCTGTTTTGTACAGTATAAATACTACTGCACGGCAGTTTCTCGTGTCCCATCAACAAAGACCAGCACGCTAAAGACAATACACAGTAATACTATCATCAACGCCGGGACATGTTGGTAGCAGAGCGTGGTTTCGATCCACGGACCTAGCAGCCTTGCCTCCTTCCGTTGGCGACGTCGTCTTGGTGAAGGAAGCACTGCAGCCTAGAGGCACATGGAGGATCGGGCGCATCTATCAGCTTCTCCCTGGCAGAGATGGCGAGGTGCGAGCCGCCAGGGTGATTCTGCCCAATCAGCAGACCATCAGCCGTCCCCTCTGCCTGCTCTACCCCCTGGAGATTCCTGAAACAACGGACGGCAACATCACACCTCCACCCGCAGAAGAAAACGAAGCGAAAGAATCAGAAGAACCTCACCAGAAGAGCAGCCGCCCTACTCGGGCCACAGCAGTGAAGGCTCGACGCAAGATAGCAGGCTGGATTCGCGAGCTGACGGAAGAGGAAGACGCTCACGAGTATGAATAGGGCGTAGGTGAGAGTAGAAGTTCAGCGTACGTACGTGCATGCGTCGCACGTACAATATTCCAGTATGTACTGTACATACTCCCGTATGGTTTTCTCGAGCCTAAAACAAGTAAAGTTGTGCACTTCTGGTATCGCATTGCGCGTTTTCTCTAGATTTATGGCTCAGTAGAATCAGTACTACTTGCTGCTTATCAGTAGCTTTTCATGTTGAGCTAATTTAGCTACACATAAGTGTATCCATACATAGGGTACGTAATGTATGTACGATATGTAAGTGCCTATCGCTCCTTTTTTCTTACCGTTTTTCGGCATTGTATGAGCAGGCACGACGTTTTTTCAGGTATTGCTTCTCTTGCGCATGTTTGGGCACTTATTCCAGTAGCGGCAGCGCCTCTCAGCTTTCACTCCAAACAGTTTAGCTTGTCGCTTTGTCTTTGTTTCTCTTCTTCTCATCATCCGGCCACGGTCCATACAACCATGGCTTTTCAAACGTTTCAATTTCTCGCGGCCGGGAGTGTCGCTACGCGAGTTTGAACGCCCAACCAAGCGTATATGTCATCGTGTGTGTGAAAATATTTACACTTACAGTATTACGTACGTACCGCCGAAACGCTTTGTCTACTTGTCCGCCTGGCTTGGCGTCACCTTTTTGGGTGGCCAGCGGCTCGGTTACAATGGCAGAAAATTACTATGCAGCTGGGTACACATTATAAGTACATGCCATAATTCACCAATAATCCCTTCTTATGGGAAAGTAGCGGAGATTGACGGATCTTGCTGTGTGTACGTGGAATGTTGGTTACTTGCTGTTCTGGAGATCGTACTGGCTATACGCACTATCTGTTTTGTACAGTATAAATACTACTGCACGGCAGTTTCTCGTGTCCCATCAACAAAGACCAGCACGCTAAAGACAATACACAGTAATACTATCATCAACGCCGGGACAAATCTTGTTTACTGCCGTATGCCATCGGCGATGATCAAAACACTTCCGTTGGAAAGAGTTCAAAGCTGTACGCTTGAATGGACAAGAAAGAAGTTTAGAAGTTTACTCCTTCTGTTGCGCGAGAAGTTGGCTAATAATACAATACGTAGCTTTGCTATGCAGTGTGTTGGCAGTACGCAGCATTTGGCGGCGCTAAGGAACAACAAAAGGAAAGACTGTTACACTACGGACATACAAGAAGCAACCAAGAGTGACAGGAAGGAGGAATCAGATGGCTCGCAATATGCGCCAGCAAAATCAGCCCTAAGATCAAATGTCACCATGCGGTATTGACAGATGTACTGACTGAGTATGTGTACTGACTGATTCCTGTGCCATGATGCGGTAAGCGGGCCCAACAACGATGGTCCCTTTACAGTTGCCATCATTGCAAGAACGAAATCGTCCATGATCGGAAAACGGAAGAACGAGGGGAGGGGGTGGCGTAATGTAAGAGAAGACTAATATTACGGGCGAGTCCAACAAACAACGGTATGTACGTGTGGTGTGGACGTTGACGATTTGTGTACGAATGGCTGCCTTAGTATGGATACAGTGTCAACCGGTGCAATGCGATATCGGCATTTTTGTCTACTGTCGCGTTTTTCAGGGCGTCCGAGATTTTCGCCGGTTTCCCTTCGTGGCCTCGGGCGACTTCGCCTCAGACGAAAAACGGAAGAGGGAGAAGATACACCATTTCTACTACGGTATGCCTGCCCTGCCGTGCAGTAGTATTTATCTGTACAAAACAGCATAGCCAGTATAGCCAGTACCACTTCCAGAACAGCAAGTAACCAACATTGCATGTACATATAAAGATCCGTCAATTCTCTGCTACTTTCCCATAAAGAAGGGATTATTGGTGATGATGGCATGAACTGATAATGTGTACCCAGCTGCATAGTAATTTTCTGCCATTGTAACCGAGCCGCTGGCCACCCAAAAAGGTGACGCCAAGCCAGGCGGACAAGAAGACAAAGCGTTTCGGCGGTACGTACGTAATACCGGGAGTGTAAATATTTTCACACACACGACTACTCATACGCCTGGTTGGGCGTTCAAACTCGCGTAGCGATAAATATCCAAGCTCTTCTGGGCAAGTCGCTTGACCAACTTTTTGATAATGAACTCATGGCCGCACTCTCTGGCTGCTACCAAACCAGTGGGGCGGTCGCGACAGCAATCTTGGCGCGGTCAATATGCGCGCGGTCGTTTCTCTTTTGCTTCTGCCGACACACGCGTCCTGGAAGAATTATACGAAGTTGCATGCACGCAGGGGCGCAGGGGTGACAGCCTCGGCATGTTCTCGGGCTCTGTTGGGTCACCGGGGCGTCATCGGGCATTTTTTATTGCTGGTGGGTGCTCTATTTCAAAAGAGTAACATAATGCCACGTACCCCTAAGCGCGTAGCTTCGCTTTGCTTCGCGCGCGCGCTTTAGGGGTAATGCGGCAATGCCATGAGCTTTAGAAGCGCTTTATTTATGCATTTCCCATCATTTATAATTAGCCGCACTGAGGGAAGGCTCCGAAGCGAACGAAAAGACGCGTAACGGATTACGGGCAAGGTTACCTACTACGTAGTAAAAACGAAGAGAACGCAACGCAAGGCGTGCATCGTCGTCTTCGTTTGCTTCGGAACCTTGTCCCTCATGCGGCTAATCTGAAATGATGGGGGAAATGCATGGATTTTTACCCACGCACAGCCAGCCAGCCCTCTCGTTGGTCAGTTGCAGCAACGAAACAACCAACAACGTTACAAAAAACGCAAAAGTGCGTACCTCGTGAAAACGAGCTCCGCTAAAGGACTTACATGGTTTGTTTCTTTGAATTCTAACCCCGTGCTCATTGGTTGAGTGCGGATCTTCTCACCTTCTCTATTATTTACACGCTGGAATACTTTGAACAGTCGCTATGGGGTATTTTTTACAAAAATGTTATCAAAGAAAGCAAAGTTGGGCTTTTAAAAAATAGGAGGATGAGGGTTTAGCGTTAAGGCTTAGATGTAAAGCTCAGGCTTGAAGGCATATCGGATTTAGAGGAGTAGGCCCAAGCCTAAGCCTACGCCCACGCCTAAAGCCTCAGTCCTGTTTAAAGCCGTCTTTGAAGAAATACAGTGTGCTTTCTTTATGTACATTTTGTACAACAAAATTCCCTGTAGCGACTGTTCAACTATTCCAGCATGTAGCACTTGGCGCGTAACTTACTTGGGGCAGAGGGACACAAGGAACAGTACTTCGAGATGATCGAACCAATCCTGCTCTCGGGAATCAACAAGCATGGATGGAGGAGAAAAAGAGGAAGAAAAGGTGGAAGGTGGAGGATAGATAAAAGGGTGGAGGATCGAACTCGAGAATGAGTACAGGGTACAATTCAAAGAAAATAGTCTATGTGTGTTATTTTGGCGGGGGGCTAGTTTTAAGAGGTCGACACTTTTGGTTGTTTGGTTGTTGCTTGATTTTACAAATTACCCTCTTGGTCACATGATGATATGAACAGCCACAGTCACGTCAGTTGTGAGTCTGTGTCTGTCGTCCTACTCCCTACCTGTGACCTGTGGCTTTCTGAGGTTTGCGCGGATGTGGTGTGGTGTGTACAGTTGAATTAGGAGAGTGAAATAAAATTCAAGTAATGTGGCGTTAGTTGCTCTGTGTCACTTCCAACTGACGTAGCGAACAGGAGACGCCGCGTTAGTTGGCGGCTTCTGACCTCAAGCCGTATAGCTGTCAGTTTTCGCTGGCGGAGTTACATAAAATATTTATGGCCGCGCCGCTCTTCTCCGGCTCTCTGCTCAGTTGGCTCTGTCCACTCTCCCTCGCACGTCTCTATACTCTGTCAGGGAATGAAAAGAAAGATAGTACGTCTGGCGCAGGGCAGCTTGGAGTGTGTGTAGTGCAACATAGCATGTGAGCCCAAGGGGCAATAAGTCCGACCCAAGAAAGTGACTCCCTGCTGGTCACTCCTCTTTTTATCCGGCCCGTCTCACAATTACTGCTCTATTTACTTTGTACTGCTAGCCCGTCCCTTTATTCCAAACCGCAAGTGGCGCGGGCGTTATCTAGCTAAATGGCGCAGGCGCTACTTCATCTAACGCGGAGCAACTAACGCCACGTTACTTGAATTTTGCTCACTCTCCTTAGCGTACAATCATGGCGTCTGACGAAAGCAGTGGTGACGAGGACTTCGAAGTTGAGAAGATCTTGAATCAGCGTAAGAAACGAGGTGGAATCGTGGAATATGAGGTGAGTCGGTGCGCATGAAGACGCGGGTGGCGGGTACCTGTGAGCGCGTCCACGCCTGGTTTTGCATTGCTATATGATAGTAAGTAGTATTCGCAGTACTTCGGTATAGTTTGGTCAAAAAGTTCGCAATGGAATTCAAGTCGTGTTGCGTAGAATGTAATCACAATATGTGGATTTCTGTCCATGCTTCGTGTACTCCTATTCTGCAGATGTTCATGCAAACTACGCAAGACGAAT
>JASAMW010003293.1:0-10048 GCA_030247985.1 Epsilonema sp. ZAB3_2
CGATGGGTTTTTGAATTTGCATATTCATGGTGTATGATTATTGTCCGCTTTCTTTCGGCTCTGCCCGTGCTGCGCAAGTTAAAAAATGTACTCCCGCGCAGAATACTGTATTGTCCATCTCTGCCAAAGGAAATACGCACAGTAAAAGCATTTGTGGTGATAGCTAAGCTGCAATAGGGCGAATTTGATCTGGAATGGGCTCTATCAACCTATTTTTGATATCGCTTCAATATAGGCTGAGCAGCTCTTGGCCACCTCCCCTTTGACCCACGACTCCCGGCACCACCGACCCTCAAAAATGTCCTTTTTACCCCTTGGACATATCGCGACAGTAAGTATATGGATGGATGCGCCTTCCTTCAAAACGTTTTTAAAAATTTTTAGTTTTGTAAAATTCCGTCATTAATGGCGCATTTAGCATAAAAAACAAATTATGTACACAGTGAAGCAAAGCAAAAAATAGAAATTTCATAAAAAATGTACTAGCAACAACGAATTTTTGAAAAAATTTTGCATGCTAAAAATAATGTAAAAAAAGTTAAAACTTCCCATATGGACAATTTCGAAATACTAGTGTTGTATACTTGAGTGTACTGAGTAATAAGTAAGTAAAAGTAAAGTATAAGTATAGAAAATTTTCAGAAAAAAGTATAAGTATAAAATTTTCAGAAGTTTAAAGTACTTAGTACTTCCTCCCAAAAAAACCAAGTATAAGTAAGTATAGAATCGGTTTTAAGTACTTAAAACTTGCTCCAAAAAAAGTAAGTATAAGTAAGTATAGACTTTTTTATAAGAGCCTTGTGTGCTACGTCCTGTAATAGGACACATTTTTTGTGTCGTGCACTAAATATGGGTTTTGGAAGGCATTGCATTCATTTTTTTACAGTTTGAGATGAAAATCATGGACACATAAGCATAAGCAAGCATCACTGAATTGAATAGAGGATTCACATACCGTAGAGTTGTTGTACCTAGGTCATCAAGACTTGAGCTACATGCTACATAGTACATAGTCCTCACTAGTCTTATGTGTGAACAAAGAAAAGAACTTCCAAATTGGATCTTTTGGTTTCCTTTTGTATGTTGCTGGGGCAAAATCATCAGTCTGTCTATCAGCTCTACGTTTTGGCATGTTTGTGTGAATGGGTGGAAAAAATAAGGACAGTTAGTAGGAGCAAACCACCTGTTGTGGCCGACAAAAACAAAAACGACACAAAAAATGCAGAATCTTATCTTACGTTGATACAAAAAATCGCTGTGAACAATACGCGATCACCAAAAATATCAAGTAAAAGTATAAGTAAAAGTATAAGTACTTGAAAATATTTTTCAAGTACTTAGTAAGTGCGCCATTTTATTTTTAAGTAAAAGTACTTATACTTTTTTGGATTTCAACATTTTTAAGTAAAAGTACTTATACTTGATCAAAAAATCTTCAAGTACTTAAGTACTCAGTACTTTTTCGAAAAAGTATACAACACTACGAAATACGTCCAACGGGTAAAAAAAGGACATTTTTGAGGGTCGGTGGTGCCGGGAGTCGTGGGTCAAAGGGGAGGTGGCCAAGAGCTGCTCAGCCTATATTGAAGCGATATCAAAAATAGGTTGATAGAGCCCATTTCAGATCAAATTCGCCCTATTGCAGCTGAGCTATCACCACAAATGCTTTTACAATGGTATTTCCTTTGGCAGAGATGGACAATAGTAGAGGGTGGGAAGCGGAGAAAAATCGGTGAAAATGCTTTTGTTTGACCGCAACTTTTGCTGGACGCTCTTTGTTCTTTCACCATTATTTGTTATTTATAGGTGCTGCGCACAAGGAAACGCATCTTTCTGCCTCGAAACGCCAAGGCCCTGTCGCTCAGTTCGGTGCAAGAAAAGGTATAGAAGTAGTGAGGTGTAAGTTGGAACAAAAGGAACTACTGTACGTATGAAGGCTACATGTTTTTTATGATGAGTTCCTATTTTGTAGACTACTCGACTGGCTGCTTTGACTGATGGCTCTCCTCAGACTGATGACGATGATGCGAGAAGCGGATTTGTGCAGGTGCGGATGTTTTGTCCAAATATTTTCCCATGTCCCAATGTTTGCAAAGCCTTCTTCTGTTCGAAAAAAGATAATCCGAAAATATTCCCGTATGCAGTATATTCACGAGTTCAGCTGTCAATTATTGAGCACGCCGCAAGCCCCCAAACTCTTCCAGTCTCATATGATCAGTTGAAACATCAGAATCACGCGTTCACCCAGAGAGCTCCCATAACACAGTAACGAAAAAGTTCGTCGACCCTGGATGAACTCGTGTCTTTGATGATTCGTCTATTTGGCACCCCTGACGTCGACTGTTGTATTCATGCAATTCCACGTTTGACGCGTCATGACTCATGATGCTCAGGCACAATTTGTGTTCCATTAAGCCTGGTCCCGAAGCGAACGAAGACGACGACGCGTACATTGCAGTTGTTCGCTTTATGGAACACAAATTGTGCCTGAGCAATTGAGCATCATGATGGGTCAAACGTGGATGCACTGCACTCATTTTATTTTACCTATTTGTTGCAGGGTGGTGAACGTGATGACAACAAAGGCAACGAGCCGGTTGGGGCAGACGCGAAAAGTGATGGTTCAGGCGGTAGCCTTAGGTTGAACACCTCTGGCTTTCAGCAGGAGATGGATAGCGCCCGAAACTCTTCCGATTGTAAGCTGCAGTACTGAAGGGCTTTTGTAGTATTTTTCGCTACTTGCGCTAAACAAATTATTTGGGTGGTCGCGAAAACTCACCACTCTGTTTTTCATTGTGTTTTTTGTCGGCGATTGTGACGTTACCTACCGATCAAGAAACGCACAATAATAGTGGGGTCGACTCGCGACCACCCATAATTTCAAGCGCAAGTAGCGAATAATCTGTGTACATGGTCGAGTTTTCGAGTTACGTCAGTCGTAGTATCGTGTGAAGTGTAAGTAATAGTATGCGCGTGCGCCAAGAAATAGTAGCTCGTATTTCCCGGAGCATACACCCCACCCCAACCCACAATGCATGTCTAATGCAACCCCCCCCCCCCCCTCGCCTATACATTGCTGTTCTGGAGCTACCTAAAAATGCAGGTCATAAGCTACCCATTGCCACTCCCACACCCAGCTAAAGATGCCTAAAAAATCTTCTATAGTCCAAGTGGACCTCTCAATTTTTGTACCGGTAAATTAAATACGGTACCATACGTACACAGAGCACATTATTTCCTGTTTGTCCAGGCGCATTGACCGTGCTGCCCTCTGGTGGAGAAGAGAGGAAACTGGAATGGTTGCGTGAAACAGCGGAGCTTACGAAGAAGCAAGGCTTTCTGGAAGACGCGGACGTGTGTAAAGGCGATCGATTCAACAGGCAGGCGCTAGCTAGAGCCAAGGGCAGAAATAAGCAAATGAAGCTCGGGTTCGACTCCTCACTGTAGCATCCATGGAACGGGGTTGCTCAAATGCTGGGTTGTTCGTGCCGACTTACTGAGCTCGCTGGACCGCAAATTGTCCACGGCTGTACCACTTTCTAAACTGCGCAGATGTTACATTAGAATCAGAAAAATGTGGAAATCACTGGCCAACAGGAGTTGGCACTCGGACTCAAGGTGCGTTGCGTAAAATAGATTCACAAATGCGGATTTCTCTCCACGCTTCGTGTACTCCTATTTAGCAGAAGTACATGCAAACTACGCAACTCGCCTTGACTCCAAGTGCCAACTCCTACTGGCCAGACTATAATGGAACATCTGCGCAGTTTAGACAGTGGTACAGCCGTGGACAATTTGCGGTCCAGCGAGCTCAATACGTCGGCACGGACAACTTTTGTAAGCTAAAACCCCGCGCGCTTACCTTCGCGCTTTTCCCCCTAATTTAGAAAGACGGTTTGCATTTTTGGGAAGTTTTCTATCAGAGTAGGCCTATGTAGTATGTAGTATGTACCATTCGATGGTTTTTTGTTTGCATGGAAAGCACGAACTTTGATGTTGAAGTACATACGTTCTCGTTGTTCTACATCTACGGTACTCTTTTAATTATTTATTCAATCAAAATATGTGTGCTGTACGTACTATTCAACAATAAGACGATGTGATATGATGTTACACAATACTATTCAGTTTTCGCATCCTTATATAGGGTACTGTGTGGGGTAAACCCGGCGTGGGAAAATCCGGCTACCTAAGCTTCAAGGTACCTGAGCATATCTCAGCCAGCAGTGAATGGACTGACTGGGACAAGTAAACCTATACATACCAATCGATTCCCCGAACTCTCCTCTTTCAATTATTGAGCTATTTGGTCCATCATTTGCCAAAACAGCACGTTCCAGGAAGGAAGCGTAGGTGACCAAGTAAAGTAGTTTTCCATGGCCGGGTTTGTTTACCCAACTGTACCTTTCTTCCTCATTTTTGTTTCTCAAAACATAAATATCATTCCTGCTGCCAAAAGGCCCAAGTTTAGGGCTACATACGCCAACGCTCTCAAGCTATTGACCTGCTGACCCTTGACTCCCAAACTCTCCAGTTTTGCCAAAACGCAAGAGAGCAGAGTGCCCAACACGACCATACTCATTAGAATGAGGTAAAATCTATGCGTTTTCGGTTCGAACGTGTCTTCCCAGGGTGACAGCGGCATTCCTGCGCTTAACGACAACGAGAGCACGCTTAAAACCATAAGATTCATCAGGGCCAGCTGAGGCTTGGCGTCTTTGCCACTGCCACCCGAACAGAAAATGCCCAGCAGCGCCACAAATGTGACGATGACGCTGGGAATGCAGAAGAAGATGATGTACTGGGTGCCGCTTCGGTAGATGGTGAAAACGCAGCGAATCACCGGGTATTCATGATATGCCTTGCTTCGGGGATAACGCAGTAGGACACGGGTGCAGTTGAGACCTGGACAAATAAACAGGTGTATCGATCGAGCATGTAGGGTAAATCAAAGTTCATCCAATATCAGAGAACCGAATTCTGATTTTGCAAGGAAGATTAGTGCGTGCTTGTATTGACACGCGTATTTTTGAATGGGGGGCGCGTTCAATACAAGCACGGACTAATCTTCCTTGCAAAATCAGAATGCGGTTAGCGCTACTGTTGGACGCATATGAAAGAGAAGGTTCATTGGCAACACTGAAGACAAAATACGTATATGTATGTATATGCCTCGAAGCAAGACTCTTCCCTTATGTAGTCTTGCTCGAAGCATCAGTTGTTTGTCTGATCCACAAATTTTCCGTTCCGCAATATTTCTGTAACTTATATTTATATACGTTCCGCAATATTTCCGTTCCGTCCAAAAAAGTACTGTAACTCCGGAAGTGTGTTTTAGCCGGCAGGTAGGCACCTCATTATTTCACTGCCCATTTTCTGATCGGTCTTACCCAACAGGCTCCACTCGGCGTTCTCTGTGATGTACCAGCCAAAATCTACGTAATCTGCTTCAGTAGCAATCTTGCTGTGAATATCCAGCTCTTGCACTCCGGCGAACGGATGACCGAATTGCGTCTGGAACCAGAAAACAACATAGGGTAGCGTGGGCCAAATAATCCGTCCACTCTTGGCTGATTCGGATTATAATACATTCTATCCTCGTTGGAGAAAACCTAGTTTTCGCTGGTACGTAGGCCTTACCTGTATTTTCTGTGCATCGAACGGGAAGTCGGTGTTTTTGAAGTAGGAAGAGAAGGAGAACTGTTGCAGCTTGTTGGTGGTCACAGTCCCGTCGTGACACACGTGAGCAAGGTCGGACACTGCCGATGGTTCCGTTGCAGAAATGACGTTATATCCGAACGAGACCTCCTTGGGCGTCCAGATGCGTACGTTCGGCACGAAATAGCACTCGCTGAAAATGCGCTCGAAAATGCACGAAACAGCACTCGCTGAACTGTAATAAATTTCTTTCGACCGCGTAGTACCTACGTAGGTAGGCCTATACAACAGTTTATGCAAAACAGTATGATAAGGTATAGAAAAAAAGGAAGAAACGAGAAAAGGGTTCTGTAAGAACATGTACATACTCGATCTCCAGGTCCAGATTACAGGGTCTTACTCGATCTCGCGATTCCGGTAGGCGGAGGTGTCTTCCCAGTCCCAGGTGAGTCGCGGATCCTTCCACTGCAGTTCGATGTAGAAGGTCATCTCCACGAATCCGTTCTGCTCGTCGATGCCCTGAATGTGGACGAGGAAGAGGGAGACGGAGAGGTTCGTGTTGGTTTCCGTGGCGCCGGGTCGACTCAGAAGTTTGATGTTGTCGAATTTCAGCATCCGCGACTGCGGAATCGTGCGCGCCGCACGCATCACGTTCTCCGCAGATCCGCGCACCAAAGTTGGTGGGATGAAAATGACGAGTAAACAGATAATGCGACAAATGCTACGGTCGGGGCAATATTTGTTTCGGTTGCATTTCGTCGTCATCTTAAACCCGAAGAATCGTTATCTTATAACCAAAATCCTGTTTTTAGGCGTAATCCAGTATTGTGTGAATCGAGATAATATGCCTATCGGATTCCCCATCAAAAACTGCATAGGTTGATGAAGTTTTAGGAAAAATTTTGTTCAGCCATCATCGAGATATTTATGGGTAAAGGTGGGCAGGTCCCATTTTTGCCGTTGTTCAACGTTTTTAGCCATATTTCAGCAACCGCAGGGCTCAGAGGGCTACAATTTGGCGTGCGAAAAGATCCCATAGGGATCCAAGTCTGGACCAATTTTGAGCCCAATCGGCCACCTGTGTGGCGAGATATAGCGTCACAAACTGCATTTCTATATATTTCGCACCTGTTGCAAATTTAGTTTTTTGAATACCACGGCGCGAATACATGCCCTGCACGGGGTAAAATTTTGACAGAAAGTAGAGAAGGGTTAGGCCTAAAAACTTTAGTACTACCGCAAAAAATCTCTATAATTGGAATTGGGACTACAGTCCTCTTTTATAGTGAAAAATGCAGCAAAAATTTTACCGCCTTTTTTATTGTTCAAGATAAATGAGCAATACCACTGAAACTTTTTCCTCATAAGTAGCCTATCTTATGTAGAATTTGATGTAGATTTCAAAAATAAAATCGTTTTCTCCAAAAAATTTAACCCCTGGCATATAATTTTGCAAAAGTAGTATATTTTTGAGAATTTTTGGGTAAGGGTTAAATTTTTTGGAAAATCAATTTATTTTTGAAATCTACATCAATACATAAGAATAGGCTACTTATGAGGAAAAGTTTCAGTGGTATTGCTCATTATCTTGAAAAATAAAAAAAGCGGGAATTTTCAGATTTTTTCACTATTCAAGAGAATATCGTCCCAATTCAATTATAGAGATTTTTTGGTATACTTAAAGTTTTTAGGCCTAAACCTTTCTCTACTTTTTCTGTCAAAATTTTACCGTGCAGTTGTGGCGCCGTGGTACTAAATTTGCAACAGGTGCAAAATATATAGAAATGCACTTTTGTGATGCTATATCTCGCCACACGGCGAAATGCAGCTCAAATTGGTCCAGACTTGGGTCCCTATGGGATCTTTTCGCGTAGCCCTCTAGGCCTCGGTTACGAGAATATGGCTAAAAAACACTGAAAACGGCAAAAATGCGACCTGCCCACCTTACCCATGAATATCTCGATGATGCCTGGAACAAATTTTTTTCCTAAAACTTCATCAACATACGCAGTTTTTAATGGGGAATCCGATAGGCCGTGTACTCGATTCACAAAAAGTACCCCTTAGCGGTGCTATGCAACCGCTACAGAAAACGTCTCTTAAGTAGTTAGGCCCATTAAAGATAGTCTCTGTGCTTTTCTGTGTTTCCATTTTTCATTACTTATAGTAGCTGTCACGCTATGTTTAATGTTTAGTACAGTACGTACAGTACGTACTTACAGTTTGCAAGAATACTGTACATAAACATACATACATACACATATACACGCATACATACACGCATGAATACATACACGCATGAATGTAGGTACATACTTTACTAATATTGCAAAAATGGAGCTCCGTCTGTCTCGTGTGTCCTTTTTTTATTATTTTACTGGAGAACAAGGCTGGTTGGTAGAAGAAGGAAAGAAATTGATTTTCGACTCGTCCTGTCGTGCTTGGCCACTCACAAAATAATGAATTATGTTCACGTTCATGTCCCTACCGACAGCTACGATTAAAAATGGTCAACTGAGAATTTGGTGCCTTGGTGGCTTTAGCAGTGCCGGTAAGATTGACTATAGGGTAGGAGGGCGCCATATGAATTATTGGTGTGGCGTTACATACTGCACGTACTACGTACTGTAGGTATACATAGGCACAGTAGTTACAATATACGTAGTGCACAAACGAACAAGCCAAGTCAAACTCGCAGGCCGAGCCGGAGATTTTGGACGACACGTGAATTTTTCCGTGCTTGTATTGGAGCATTACCCTGAGTCGAAACCACGCGTGTTTTTTGCAGGCGAACGCCCGACAGCAGCGAAGCGAAAGCGGAATTGACTCAGTCAGGGTAATGCGCCAATAAAGCACGGGAAAATAGGTCGTCCAAAATCTCCGACTCGGCCTCTTGGAATTATTACACACTAAAGGGTAACCGTACGTTGACGTAGGGAGGGAGAATATGCAATAACTGCTATTCTTTCTGAAGAAATATTGCAATATTCTGGAGAAATTTGTTCCGACCAATATACATACTCGTAGCATATGGCTTTCAAGCAGTAGTACATAGCCCTAAGTTAAGTAGACAAAACATACCGTATGCACGAAAAAACAAACCCATACAAGACCAGTGAAAGAACTAGGAAAACTCCAAACCAGTACTAAAGGGCACCAGAATGGTCAACAAAAAGGCAAGCAAGAAAAGAAAACAAGCGCACCTGTGCGCTATGGTCACGCCTCCTAGGCGATTAGCTGACCAAAATAAACAACAGCTGCGAGACTGCAGCGCCAAGCAACAATGGAAACAGCTAAACGAAGTCCGGCTGAATGTGTAACTGCACAAAACCAACCAGGGTTTTTGCTGACCCTGAACAAAGCAATCCATGCTAGGCAAAGAGAAGGCATGCGGCATGTCTGCTCCACTAGCCCACGATTAGTTCACGGTATTATACGTGCGTAAAGGCTGAATTATACACTGTATGTAGGCATTTTGGGAAAAAACGTGGTCAACAATAACAAAAGAAAGAGTCATGAAAACATACAAAACACACCAAGCGTAATATACGAACAAATAAATTATGAATGAACGAACATGAAAACGAATCTGGACAAAACTCCAAACATATGTAGGAAATACACACCCCCATACAAGACCATGAAAGAACTAGGAAAGCTCCGACCTGTACTAAAGGGCAAGGGCACCGGAATGGTAAAACAAGCAAGCGACGAAAAACAAGCTCATCTGTGCGCTATGGTCACGCCTCCTAGAGCAATACGCTGACCAAATAAACAAACAGCTGCGAGACTGCAGCGCCATGCAACAATGGAAACAGCTAAACGAAGTCAGGCTGAATGTGTAACCCCACAAACCAGCCAGGGTTTTGCTGACCCCAAACAAAGCAATGCATAACCAAAGACAAGAAGGGGTGGGAGGGAGGGAAACTGAGCTGTACTTGTGTAGCCCACCAGGCTACATAACCCAAGGCAAATAACAACAAATAGAGTGGTGGACATACGAGAACAGACCAAAACACAGAATAAACGAACTGACTTGGACCAGCAGTAAAGCACCAGAATGGTAAACAAACACGCAACGCTAACAGACTAGCGCGCTTAGCGCTACGGTCACGCCTCCAAGGCGATACGCCGACCAATAAGCAAGCTGCGAAACCGCAGCACCACACAACGAGAGCGAAACGAATTAGTACATAGGGCTCAATTTTAACTGCACTAAAGCCCACTTTGTCGCTACACTTCGTTTCGCCACAAAGTTTGCTTAAATGCAATTAAATTGAGACAAGCAGACAGGGTTTTGTGTTTATTAGAAGAAAACATACGAAACACACTGAACGAAACATACCAACGACCATGAAAGAACTAGGAAAGCTCCAACCAGTAATAAAAG
>JASAMW010003294.1:0-16442 GCA_030247985.1 Epsilonema sp. ZAB3_2
CGCGTTTTTTCAGTTTCGTTGACTCTAAGATTTTTAGCAATACGTACTGCACATGGAAATATACTGTACAGTACAACCTACAACATGAATACCGATATTTGACTTTGCTTTACTTTGCTTTTGAAGAAGCCAAAATCGCCCTATGTTGTAGGATAGGGCCATTTTTCTCTATTTTAGACTTTTGCTGCCAAGTTGCATCTCATTTTTGTCTGCTTGACAGCTATTTTTGTCTGCTTTAATCTGCTTTTCAAGGTTTGCTTTTCTCTGCTTTTATTCATTTTTCGCCCAGGGCACTGAAACCTGAGCCGAGACCCATCTGGCGGGGTGAAGCGCTTCTTTCCCTCCCCACCTTCCACTCACTTTCCTGTCGCATAGGTACAACATGAGTTCTTCCCTTTATCTGTGTTCATTCCCAAGCTGTGTCCTTGCTTGTCCACACTTTCTGCATAAAGGTTGGTGTACCTTATGTACCTATTTTACCTACCTACACGTACTGTACCTACTATGTATGTACGTAAAAGTGTAGTTTGTAGTGGTAGGCTATTACTTCACGAATGTGTACATACAGGAGGTATGTCATGTAGTAGTACCTCCTCAGAGGAACAGGAGACGCATACACACACCTGTCCAGACGAGCAGCCTTATGTACAGCACACAGTAGTGCACTGGAGCGAGTAAACTCACGGGGAATTCCCCGTACGTATGTGATGAAGCATAGGGAGACCAGTGAATTCACCGTGAGCTCGAAACTCACCGTCGTGTGAACATGTGAGAAAATTTTTGTGCTTGGGAGCAAGTGAGAATGCTCTACAGAAAAAACAAAACTCGAAGTTCAAACAACTCACCGTCGAAGTCACCGTGAGTTTACTCACCACATGTGTAGCCCACTAGTGTTGCTACTACAGGGCGTGTGGCTAGCCAGAGGGAGGGCCAAGAGCAAACAAAGATGCGCCACACCTCACTTGCCTGTGCTTTTGGGAGGGGAGAGAGGAAGCGAGAAGCTAGGGCAATTATGCAACCTGTCAATCAAGCAGCAGATTTTTTTGGGTGGCTGTTTTTCTCTGCTTTTGACCTGCTTTTGAAGAAGCAGACCGTTTTCGTCTGCTTGACTTTGCTTTAGCTTGCTTTTCAAAAAGGCTACTTGAAAAGCAAAGTCAAATATCGGTATTTTGCTGTTGGGTCTGGCTGTACATACAAAAAATTCGTACGGTAAAATTTTCGGACAGAATTTTTTGTTCGAATTTTCCGAAAATTTCCTTCTTCCGAAAATTTCCCCGTTTACAGTAATAGATCGGGCCCGTGGGTCCAGAAATGAATCTATTGTACAGCTATCAGTACTGTATCTGCTGCAGAACTTCTTTTCAAAATTACCTGCTTTTTCTCTCCTGCCATTTGAGATGTTCTTCTTCCACAGCATTCCAGGCATTGTTTTATTGAATCGCTCTTGAACACGCACTCCTTCCAAAAGAGAGTTCTCCTTTTGAATTGCTGTTGAAGATACGATCCTTTCAGAAGAAAATCATTCCCTTTCTCACTGACTATGCACAATTTTTCCCCTGTGATTCTTCAATGCAATAGCGCCGCCGCTCAGCAACAGAGCAAAAGCACAAAATAACTCTAGTCTGTGACGTGTCTCAATTTTCGTCGCATTTTTATTTTTCGTATGCAAATTCCACTCTTTAACACACTGTTCTTTTCATGTAAATTATTTTTGGCTCTACTGTCGACATTTCCTATGCAAATTACTCTCCAGACCACATGTTTTTTCTCTTCGCCTTGCATGCAAATTAGTCCCTCTGAGCTCAACTACTTATCCTGTGTTTTCGTCTTTTGCCCAGTTCGTCGCGATGGTGTAGGCGATAGAGCTTTCGTCTTCAACTCCTACGGGGAGCCGGTGTGAGATTCGAACCCGGGGCCGCCCAAATTTTTCCCTAATTTTCAAGAACACCTAAAACTTCTAAACGTCAACCAAACTTTCGCTTCTCGAAAATGTCAACGAAACTTTATCATGGGGCGTATCGCCGCCACATACGTAGGATCGCCAAATTGAGAATTTGAAATTTGTCCTATACCTACACAGTACGTAACCCTATCCTACAGCATACTACGTAGGGTCCCTATACCCGTATGATTAAGGCAACTCAACGTGGTAGCCCTTACGGCGAGGCCGTAAGGGCAAAAATGCACTGAAAAAGTGTATTACAAATACAAGGGGTCAGCTCGCGACCCCCATAATTTCTTAGCGCAAATGGTCCATAGCTCGTACTTGCTGGCATCCACAGCCTCCCCAACTTTGAACTCCGGTATAGCCGGCGCCACTGTCTCGGTCTCGGTTTTCAATTTCTCCCGCATCTACAATCACCATACAGCATAGCAGCAGCCTGGGTAAACTCGTGACATTGATGTTTCGGTTGTTAGTGTAACAAAGATGACCTGCTCCCATCGCACGATCACCTTTAGGAATCATAACGCAAGGAGCGAATAAGATTCCCTAACTGCATTGAGATAGAATAAAGCTTCTGACCAAAATTTTTCTGTCCGAAGTTAGCCCGCAGCACCCTTCACCTCATAATCTCTTGCTTACATCTTGCGCTCTCATACTGCCGGGTTTAGGCAGGAAGCGGTTGGGGTTGATGCCTTTCTCTTCGTAGATCTTGCGAATGTACTGATTCTCTTTCTGCGCGTGCTTTTTGCCCCCGTAATGCTGACGGGCCATGTCGGGGCTATTCAGAGCCGTGTCACACAGTTTGCAATGGGTTTCCTGAAAAACATGTAAAGTACGTAGCCTATGTCGTGCAGTTTTTCGTAAAAGGGAAAATAATGGCGAATTCTCAATTCACATAAGAATGGAGAAGGGAAAGAAAGAAAGGGTGTCACATTCGTACTGTGGTAGGTAAAATGAGATGAGAGTAATGCGAAGAATTTAGAAGTCGCGCAAAAAATTCTTCGCGTGGAATGCATGAACACGCCCACGCAATTTTGAGCAACAAAAATTTTCCAAGAAGAGGGAACGCTCATTATTCCTCTCCTCAGTGGACCGACAAGGGTCCCAAGCATGTGAACCATCCATTCGATTGCATTGTTACGTTGCGTGTACCACGCATAAACTTTGTGCACAGAAATCCGCAGTGCGCAATTTTTACGCAAAAGCCACGCCAAGCTTTCCTGCGCTGCATCTGTGCGTATTACTGTGTGTAAGTAAGTAGGGTACTGTGGGGTAAAGCTGGACACGAAGTAAACCCGGACACCTAAGCTTTTCTGAATTTGCCGCTTCACTAAATGATAAACATGGTAGCTCATTTGAAAGAGGAGATTTC
The DNA here is from genome assembly GCA_030247985.1 of Epsilonema sp. ZAB3_2. Classification (NCBI taxonomy): domain Eukaryota; kingdom Metazoa; phylum Nematoda; class Chromadorea; order Desmodorida; family Epsilonematidae; genus Epsilonema; species Epsilonema sp. ZAB3_2. Next base: position 3,318 of record JASAMW010003294.1, read on the forward strand.
AAGGAATCGATTGGTAGAATACTTGTCTCAATCGGTCGTATGGTTGCTGAGATATACTAGGTGTCCGGGTTTACCCCCGCGTCCGGGTTTACCCCACAGTACCCTATACCTGGCGCCTAACACGCACATACCTGCAGCATATCCGCAGGTACAGTAACTTCCATCTCCGCTAGCTCGGCGTCAGTAGGAGGTTGGCCATTTTCGTCCTTCTTTTCCTCCTTTTCTTCCTCAGCCTTTTCTTGTTCCGTTTTCTCCTGCTCTTTGTCTTTAGCGTCCGTCATTTCTAAAGTAAAAACGCATCAAAAAATCATCCATGCTACTGAGTTCGGCTCGCTATGGAACAAAGCGTGTCAAACAAAAACGGTGTTGTCTGTCCATGGATGGGTGTGGTTTATTTATGGTCCATTCACATCAGAGACAGGCGCTGAGCGTACGCTCGACGCGTTCACCGCTCGACCACACCACACGCCGCTGGCTTAGTAACTTTTTTCAACCACGCATAAGCCAGAGAGAGTTCGCTATGGACTCAAGTCGCCTAGCGTAGCTTGCGTGTAATTCTGCTAAATATGAGTACACGAAAGCATGGACAAATATCCGCATTTGTAATTCTATTTTACGCAAAGCGCATGACTGTCACAGCGAACTCTTGTCAAGGCACGTACCCCTAGAGCGCGCGCTGCGCGCGCTCGCTGCCTGCTCCCTTCCACCCGTACATTTCACAGACATTTATTGATTTTTCAGGTCTAGGTAAAACTGCTACATACGTACTGTATGCGTCATAGGACGAAATTTGGAAAAGTTTAGTTTTCTCCAGAAGTAAGAACGTAGAGACAAACGGTTTTTTGTATCAAAATTGTGAGACACTAGCGCATATTCTCATCAATAATTTATGAGTAATTTCTTGTATCACTCAATATGTTTCAGGTTGATATTGACACATTTTTTTCACACTGGACAAAATAGGGGGCTGTCATGTTACAATATGCATCGAATTATGCCAAATCAAGTCAAACTCTAATCATACATACACCCCAACTTTCTTCGATCTATTCAACGGGGGGGGGGGGGGGGGTCGGCGTTAACCCATCCCCAAATGGTTAGGCCAAAAATGGCCATTTTTCACCCTTTTGGCAAAAGTAGGGTGCTTTGCCATTCACACAGAGCTAGCCAAACGCTGTCCTTCTCAAATTCCACCACTAAAGTCCCCAGTGGTGGTGTTAACTCCTTCCCGAACATGCTGGCACTTTTATGCAACAAGCAGCTTATAAAAAGGCAACCATTCTAGGTGTGAGTGGAGGAGTCTGAAGGGCTGATATTAATGATTAGCAGCCGTTTGTCCTGAGGGCCAAACAGAAGTGAAGCCCTTACAATTAGCAGTACCGTATTTACCTGTGGGGCTATGCAAAAATTGAGAGGTCCTATATGGGGCTATGCATGGGGGGGGGGGGGGGGCTATGCATAGGGGGGGGGGGGCTATGAATGGGACATTTTTTATGTTTTTCAGAGGTGCGCAGAGGCATACTTTTTACGTCAAAAGCACGTGTTTTAGGGCATAATTGAGGTCAAAACAGGGTTATTCTAGTACAATACACCCCCAAGCAGGCTTATAGGTATCTTAGCTTGGTGTGGGAGTGGCTATGGGTACCTTATGACTAGAGATGGGCCGAGACTCTCGGTCTCGGTCTCGGTCTCGGAAATCTCGGTCATTTTTGGCGATCTCGGTCTCGGTCTCGGTCTCGCAACTTTTAGGGCCTATTTTAGGCGAGACCGAGACTAGATTGAAATCGTGCTTTCACAAGCAATTTTCATGCATTTCCGCTGAGATTTTAGCTGCCTTTCATGAAAAAATTTCCCCTGCGGGGCGATTTTAGCCATGTAATTTAGAAAATAGAAGTGAAGCACCTAAGTATTCGCCACTGTTTTCGCCAGTAAAATTTTCATAGAAAACGACCATCAGAAAAAATAAAAACGAAATTCCATATGTTTTTATACCAATACTAAAGTCTCGGTCTCGGTCTCGATCTCGGTCTCGGTCTCGACAAAATTCCCTAGTCTCGGTCTCGATCTCGGTCTCGGAAAAAATTCTAAGTCTCGGTCTCGGTCTCGGTCTCGTTTTCAGCAACAATCCAGTCTCGGCCCATCTCTACTTATGACCAGCTTATGTAGGTAAGTTCAGGTACTGTATAGATAGGCTGAGCAAGGTTGGCAGTGTACGTAAGTCAATAATCAGCCCGGCGTGCGACCCTTTAGTAGTTCTTGCTATTTTCTTGGTCACTTCTTTGTCTGAGCTGAGCTATTCACAAACGATGTAATTACCATTCGTATCGTATCATTTTAGACTGTTCACTTTTCAAATTCAGAGTCAGAGTCCGACAAAAAATCAAACATCAAACCCAAGCTTCAAAATAATTCGCGTCCATGTCATGATGGTAATCTCTGCTTTGCCCCACCGATTGAAAAATTCGCGTTACATTAGGAATTGGGCCAGACTTATTGATAGCTGTGGCCACGAAAAGTTGCTGGTCTGTTCAATATCAGCTCCCTGTCAGCTTCAGATGAGATCGTAGATCTAGATGCTTCTTGCTTCTTACATAATTTGGCTGCTGCGTCGTGAAAAATTTGAGTAGCCATTGAGAAAGCCTCAGCGTTAGCTTTACATTCATCTTCAGCACTGATAGATCGCTTGGCCATTATCACAGATATTGTAAAGTAATAATTGCCCATAAAACTATGCCATGTTTGGACCGTAAGTACATACAATATGTGCCCGACACAGTGCATCATGTTTGTCTGACCCTTGATGACGCAGAAAAATTTCCCAACCGGAACCGGACAGGAAGACTTGATTGTTGTTGCAATTATTCTACTCAGCCTTAACGTACATACATACCTACTTAGTCGTACGTACTTAGTCTCCTGGTCTTATGAACCACTATTTGCGTGATCGGTGGAAAGATGGAGTGACCAAGAACGTTGACAGAACTTTTAGTAGCAGCGTAGTAGCGAGAACAGACAAGGCCGAGCGGCGGTCAAACAAGATATCGATTTTCCTTCACTATGTACGTAACTGCCAACTCTGCTCAGCCGATCTGTACAGTACTGTACAGTACATATGGGGCTATGCATAGGGGGGGGGGGGCTATGCATGGGTCATTTTTTATGTTTTGCCAATATGCATAGGGGGGGGGGGGGGCTATGCATAGGGGGGGGGGGGGGCAATGCACCGGTAAATAGGGTATTAGAGGCTGGTGTGCTGTCTTTTGGAAGTTGAGATGCTGTCTGAGCCGACGATATTAATGATTACCAGCCGTTTGTCCTGAGGGCCAAACCGGAGTGAAGCCCTTACAAGTAGCAGTATGTAAGGGCTGATAAATGGTAGTAGAAGAAAGACGATGCGTGCGGTATGGAATGGAGAGTTGATTGAAGTTGTATTTTCGGATGGGGAAATTTTCGGACACATGTCTGACCTCAATGTGCATGCACGCACAGCGACATTTACTGTATTACGTATGAATGTACTGTAGACTACATATGTATGAAAGACGGTAAAATTCGGATGTTAAAATTTTCGGACAGAATTTTTTATCCGAAAATTTCCACCGTCCAAAAATTTCATCATTTACAGTAATAGATCGGGCCCGTGGGTCAAGTAGGGTTTCAGCATGCAGCAGTGAAAAACCTTTGGGTCCCCCAGGCAGATGCGGATGGGTAAACCAGGTTTGTAAGCAGAGAAAAACGGTGGGCAAAATCGGAAGTACGGTATCAGGGGACACAGCACCATATTGGTCACATATTCAGTTTCGTTGACATGAATACTTCACGCTAGCAATCTAAACATGAGCCTGTGAACTGCTCTGCAACTGAAGGTTTTGTTGCTTTTGTGCGCGTTTTTTCAGTTTCGTTGACTCTAAGATTTTTAGCAATACGTACTGCACATGGAAATATACTGTACATACAAAAAATTCGTACAGTAAAATTTTCGGACAGAATTTTTTTTCGAATTTTCCAAAAATTTCCTCCGTCCGAAAATGTCCCCGTTTACAGTAATAGATCGGGCCCGTGGGTCCAGAAAGAAATGAATCTATTGTACAGCTATCAGTACTGTATCTGCTGCAGAACTTCTTTTCAAAATTACCTGCTTTTTCTCTCCTGCCATTTGAGTTGAGATGTTCTTCTTCCACAGCATTCCAGGCATTGTTTTATTGAATCGCTCTTGAACACGCACTCCTTCCAAAAGAGAGTTCTCCTTTTGAATTGCTGTTGAAGATACGATCCTTTCAGAAGAAAATCATTCCCTTTCTCACTGACTATGCACAATTTTTCCCCTGTGATTCTTCAACGCAATAGCGCCGCTGCTCAGCAACAGAGTAAAAGCAGAAAATAACTAGTCTGTGACGTGTCTCAATTTTCGCCGTATTCCTATTTCTGTTATTCAGGGTAGTTCAGAAGAAATGCACAAGAAAGCGGAGGAAATTTTGGAAGGAAAAGATCCCGAAGAAAAGAAGAAGGCATCTTCCATTGCAGACGCAGGTATTTTCAATATTTGTCTGGCCATTAGGTGCTAATTCTTGCCGCGTTCACCAGACACGTCCGTAAATCCGTCCGTCCGTCCGTCAATTCGTATGCGGTTGACGTTTGATTGGGTTGACAGACGGACACGTTACGGGTTGACGAACGGACGGACGGACGAACGTACGGACGTGTGGTGAACGCGGCATCAGTCCTATGCATGGACCGCTTCAAAACATGGACGTCTGCATAAAGTTTGAAATTCAGTACGTGATTTTTTTATCGGTCCAACCGAATTCAAGATGTCGTCATACGTGGACCGCTGTAACATATTTGGACAATACCACCAAAATCCCATACTAAAATTCAAGAGGTGCATATGTTGAAACCTACCTTGACCACGTACCCCTAGAGCGCGCGCTGCGCGCGCTCGCTGCCTGCTCCCTTCCACCCGTACATTTCACAGACATTTATTGATTTTTCAGGTCTAGGTAAAACTGCTACATACGTACTGTATGCGTCATAGGACGAAATTTGGAAAAGTTCAGTTTTCTCCAGAAGTAAGACACGTAGATACAAACGGTTTTTTGTATCAAAATTGTGAGACACTAGCGCATATTCTCATCAATAATTTATGAGTAATTTCTTGTATCACTCAATATGTTTCAGGTTGATATTGACAAGGAGCTATAAGTAGAGGAGGCGACACTCGACCTGATTCTGGGCGTTGGCAGTGTCCGTGCCTAGCAAGGTTTCGACCTCTCTTCTTCAGGCATCCGTGGAATTCCAAATAGACAGAATCCAGCCAAGGTACGATAATGCGTATTCCTCAACTTTCTTCGATCTTTTCAATGGTGGGGTCGGCGTTAACCCACTCCCAATTCGTAAGGCCAAAAATGGCCATTTTTCAGATTTTTGACAAAAGTAGGGTATCTTGCTGGCCTCAGCGCAACACGCACAGAGCCAGCCAAATGCTGTCCTTCTCAAATTCCACCACCAAGGGTCCAAGCTTCGCACTGATGTTGTTAACTCCTTCCCCACCCATCTGGCAACCTGAGAAATTGATGAAAAACTGCCTTTTTTGATGCATTTCTACCCAAATATGCTACCCTAGTGCAGTCAAGCAGGGAAATTTAGAGTACCCTACCCTAGTTTTATGCGTAGATTTCGAAAATAAATATGGTTTTTCCATTTTCCTACGTTTAACCCTTCGCCAAAGTCGTCATTCGTATCGATGAGATTGATGTCTGACCGTATACCGTCAGACAAGATCTGATGTCAGATGTTGTTCTGATCTGACACAATCTAATGTCAGATCTTGTCTGATCTGACAAGATCTGATGTCAGATCAGACGTGATCAGACATGATCTGACATCAGACGTGTCGCGTCAGACACGCCACGTCAGATTTTCTCAGACGGCGAGAAGAAAAAAGAAAAAGAGAAGCGACGCTTTCCGGTGGACGGAAAGTAAGCTCAGTGAGTGACGACAATGCCGATCACTAGAATATGCAAATTCAGACCACTATGCACAGTGCGCGCACTAGTACGGCAAGATTGGCAAAATGCACGAACAAATGTGCAAAATAGCAGGGTACACAGTGAGGTGTACATGAATGCGTGCGTACGCCGTTTTCAACATACACATAAACAGGGTAAACAGGGGTAATTATGGTGCGGCGCTCAAATTACAGAGATGGGTCCAACATGGTCGACGTGAAAAGTCCGTGGCTTTTCGTGTCCATGCTTAGGCAGGGTAGGGTAAATGAAAATCAAGCTCAGTGAGTTCCAATAATGCTGAGCACCAGAATATGCAAATTCAGACCAATACAAAATGCGTCTACTCATGACGTCCTTGGAAAGACAGACTGGGCGAATTGCGGAACACGTTTTGACAGTGCAAATAGTAGAGTACATTGGGGTCAATTCGGACCACACTGCAGGGCGCGCCCAGCAGGGTAGAATGGGATAAATTCGGAACAAGTTTTGAAAGTGATAAAAAATGCAGGATTGGTTGTAGGTAGTCCTTCCTTTCATAGCCAGGGTATCTCGAGGTGCTTTATTTCCTTTAAAGTGCTTTGATTTGAGCACCCGACTGTAAAGTGCTTTAAAAGTGCTTTATTTTTGCTGAGGGTGCTTTGAAAACAATATTTTTTCGCAGGCAGCAACGCAAAGCTCTTCGGTGATGCGTTTTCTGGCGTTTCTGAGATCATTTTTCAAAAATTTTTTCGCCTTCGGCGAATTTTCGCCCAATTCTCATGTGATTTGATCGTAGCCCAACGCACGCTGGCAGGCATGTCATGGTAAAATTAATTACCTGGCGCTGGCAAGGTAAAGATTACCTGTGCATGCACCTAAATTTTGTGGATTTTCTATGTAGGCCTATGTATGCATGTATGTATACTTGTGTGTGCCATGAAGGCCTACACATACAATGTATGTACTACCCTGTACGTACACAAGACCAGCGCGAATTGTTCTGCTAGGCAAAATAGTACAGTACTGTAGTACATGGGCCATCCATAAAGGCTGGAAAGTTGGAAGCATAAAAGCCTCTAGGCATGCTCCATGGTACTACTCTTAGCAAGGTATTACTGTACAGCTGAAATTTCGTCAATTTTCATCAATTTTGGGTGCTTTAAAATGTTTCTGGGTGCTTTGAAAAATTTTGGTCCTGTCCCGAGATACCCTGCATAGCGTGGCAGCTGTAACATTTTGAAATTTTGTTTTTCCCTTTTTTTTGTTGAAACGACAAGTTTTGAAAGTGTAAATAACAGGGTGCAGTGGGGTAATGTGGACACTGTGTTTAAAATGAGATTCGTCAAAACTTTTTGCAAAAATTTTCACAAAAACGTGGTTTAGCGCAGCTGAGAGCTCGTGCACTTTTTTATGCCTTTCATGCTACTGGAATTGTGATGGCCCAAATTTGCCCGACTTACCCGTTTTTCACACGTTGGAAATTTTGTCCACACCCCACTGCACCCCGTTATTTACACTTCAAACTTTATGTCTAACAAAAAAAAAGGGAAAAACAAAATTTCAAAATGTTACAGCTGTCCACGCTATAGCAGGGTATCTCGGGACAGGACCAAAATTTTTCAAAGCACCCAGAAACATTTTAAAGCACCCAAAATTGATGAAAATTGACGAAATTTTTCAGCTGTACAGTAATACCTTGCTAAGAGTAGTACCATGGAGCATGCCTCAAGGCTTTTATGCTATTTTACAACTTTCCAGCCTTTATGGATGGCCCATGTACTACAGTACTGATATTTTATAAAGCAGAACAATTCGCGCTGGTCTTGTGTACGTACAGGGTAGTACATACATATATAAGTGTGTGTAGGCCTTCATGGCACACACAAGTATACATACATGCATACATAGGCCTACATAGAAAATCCACAAAATTTAGGTGCATGCACAAGTAATCTATTTACCTTGCAGCGCCAGGTAATTGATTTTACCATGACATGCCTGCCAGCGTGCGTTGGGCTAAGATCAAATCACATCGATTGGCGAAAATTCGCCGAAGGCAAAGAATTTTGAAAAATGATCTCGAAGAACGCCCAGAAAACATAGCCGAAGAGCTTTGCGTTGCTGCCTGCGAAAAAATATTGTTTTCAAAGCACCCTCAGCAAAAATAAAGCACTTTTAAAGCACTTTACAGTCGGGTGCTCAAATCAAAGCACTTTAAAGGAAATAAAGCACCTCGAGATACCTGGCTATGAAGGAAGGATTACCTTACAACCAATCCTGCATTTTTTATCACTTACAAAACTTGTTCAACTTATACCCATTCTCCCTGCTGGGCGCGCCCTGCAGTGTGGTGCCGATTGACCCAATGTACTCTACTATTTTGCACTGTCAAACGTGTTCCGCAATTCGCCCCATTCTGTCTTTCCAAGGACGTCATCCATAGACGCATTTTGTATTGGTCTGAATTTGCATATTCTGGTGCTCAGCGTTTTGACTCTGAGTATTTTCTTTCCCTCCCTCCAGCATGGCCAAAAAAGCCCAGAATTTCGCCCACCCATTTCTATTTTGAGGCCGACATAATTACCCCTGTTTACCCTGTTTATGTGTATGTTGAAAACGGCGTACGCACGCATTCATGTGCACCTCAATGTGTACCCTGCTATTTTGCACATTTGTTCGTGCATTTTGCCAATGTTGCCGTACTAGTGCGCGCACTGTGCAGTAAGTGGTCTGAATTTGCATATTCTAGTGATCGGCATTGTCGTCACTCACTGAGCTTACTTTCCGTCCACCGGAAAGCGTCGCTTCTCTTTCTTTTTTCTTCTCGCCGTCTGAGAAAATCTGACGTGGCGTGTCTGACGCGACACGTCTGATGTCAGATCATGTCTGATCACGTCTCATCTGACATCAGATCTTGTGTCAGATCAGACAGAGATCTGCAACATCAGATTGTGTCAGATCAGAACAACATCTGACATCAGATCTTGTCTGACGGTATACGGTCAGACATCAATCTCGTCGATACGAAAATAGCACGACCTTGGCGAAGGGTTAAACGTAGGCCAAAATCCGGGTTTCTGTCGGATGAAAGTGTAAAAGCAAACATTTAAAAATCAGGTAGCGCGTAATTTTTGGTGTTTCAAAAGACCATATTTTTACATTCTTCCACTTTTAAGGCCTAATATACCCGATTTTTTACTCAAAATGGCATAAAAAGATGCTATTTAGGCCTTAAGCGTGGGAAAATTTAAAAAATTAAGGCTCATTTTTGAAATCTACACATAAAATTACGCCAGGGTACCTGATTTTTAAAATGTTTGCTTTTAGCACACTTTTCCATCCGAGACACGTGAAAAACCGGGTTTATCAGGCCTTAAACATAGGAAAAATAAAAAAACACATTTAATTTCGAAAATTACTATAAAACTAGGGTAGGGTACTCTAAATTTCCCTGCTCTGACTGCACTAGGGTACATATTTGGGTAGAAATGCATCTAAAAAGGTAGTTTTTCATCAATTTCTCAGGTTGCCAGATGGGTGGGGAAGGAGTTAGCAACATCAGTGCGAAGCTTGGACCCTTGGTGGTGGAATTTGAGAAGGACAGCATTTGGCTGGCTCTGTGCGTGTTGCGCTGAGGCCAGCAAGATACCCTACTTTTGTCAAAAATCTGAAAAATGGCCATTTTTGGCCTTACGAATTGGGAGTGGGTTAACGCCGACCCCACCATTGAAAAGATCAAAGAAAGTTGAGGTATACGCATTATCGTACCTTGGCTGGATTCTGTCTATTTGGAATTCCACGGATGCCTGAAGAAGAGAGGTCGAAACCTTGCTAGGCACGGACAATTTCTTCTCGAATGTCCAGAATCTGGTCGAGTGTCGCCTCCTCTACTTATAGCTCCTTGTCAATATCAACCTGAAACATGATTCGAATGATACGAAATTACTCATAAATTATTGATGAGAATATGCGCTAGTGTCTCACAATTTTGATACAAAACGTCTGTATCTACGTGTCTTACTTCTGGAGAAAACCTGAACTTTCCAAATTTCGTCCTATGACGCATACAGTACGTATGTAGCAGTTTTACCTAGACCTGAAAAATCAATGTCCTGGCGAAATGGACGGTGGAAGGGAGCAGGCAGCGAGCGCGCGCAGCGCGCGCTCTAGGGGTACGTGGTCAAGGTAGGTTTCAGCATTACCTCTCGTGTTTCAGTATGGAGATTTCGGTGGTTCGTCCAAAATATGTTACAGCGGTCCATGATGAACATTACCGGTTGACCGATAAAAAAAATCACGTACTGATTTTATAAAGACGTTTATGTTTCGAGCGGTTGATGCATCAGGCACGACGCCGCGTTCACCATACGTCGGGTAACGTCTGTCCGTCCGTCCGTTCGTCAACCGTAACGTGTCCGTCGCGTCAATCCCCACCAAACGTCAACCACATACGATTGATGATGATGTATTATTACGGACGCGTCGCGTAAATGCGTGCAAGAATTAGCACCTAATGGCCAGACAATATTTAAAATACCTGCGTCTGCAATGGAAGATGCCTTCTTCTTTGGTATCTTTTCCTTCCAAAATTTCCTCCGCTTTCTTGTGCATTTCTTCTGAATAACCACCCCTTAATAACAGAAAAATGAAACATGCGGCGAAAATTGGAGCACGTCACAGACTAGTTATTTTCTGCTTTTACTCTGTTGCTGAGCAGCGGCGCTATTGCGTTGAAGAATCACAGGGGAAAAATTGTGCATAGTCAGTGAGAAAGGGAATGATTTTCTTTCTGAAAGGATCGTATCTTCAACAGCAATTCAAAAGGAGAACTCTCTTTTGGAAGGAGTGCGTGTTTGAGAGCGATTCGAAATAAAACGATGCCTGGAATGCTGTGGAAGAAGAGTTTGTGGACTGAGCTGGATGGACGAAGAAAGCAGGTAATTTTGAAAAGAAGTTCTGCAGCAGATCCATTAATGATAGCTGTACAATAGATTCATTTCTTTCTGGACCCACGGGCCCGATCTATTATGGTTTTCAGGAAACATTTTTGGACGGAGGGAAATTTTTGGAAAGATTGGAAAAAAAGATGTGTGCGAAAATTTTACTGTAAGATTTTTTTGTATGTACAGTATATTTCCATGTGCATTATCGTGTCGAAGAAAATCTAAGAGTCGACGAAACTGAAAAAACACGCACAAAAGCAACAAAACCTTCGGTTGAAGAGCGGTTCACAGGCTCATGTTTAGATTGCTAGCGTGAAGTATTCATGTCAACGAAACGGTGAATATGTGACCAATATCGTGCTGTGTCCCCTGATACCATCCTGCAAAATTTACCCACCGTTTTTCTCTGCTTACAAACCTGGTTTAGGCCATCCGCATCTGCCTGGGAGACCCAAAGGTTTTTCGGTGCTGCATGCTGAAACGTCTCCTTGAGCCACAGCCCGACCAATATACTTAAATGATAAAAATTTCTGGACGGTGGAAATTTTTCGGATATAAAGGATTTCTCTATAAAAATTTTAACATAAAAATTTTTTCGTCTTTCATACATATGTAGTCTCCAGTACATTATCATACGTAATACAGTAAATGTCGCTGTGCGTGCATGCACATTGAGGTCAGACGTGTGTGGGGAGATTTCCCCATCCGAAAATACAACTTCAATCAACTAAACATCCCATTGCGCACGCATCTCCTTTTTTCCAACCATTTATCAGCCCTTTTCATACCCCTACCTAAAACGGCTTCACTGCCTGTTTTGGCGCTCAGGGCAAACGACTTATAATCATTAATATATCCCTTGCTCAGACAGCATCTCTACTTCCAAAAGAGAGGGGACCAGCCTCTACTACCATCTGTACCTGTGCCGTAGGGGGGGGGCCCCCCCCTATGCCGTAGCCCCCCCCCCCCTATGCATATTGGCAAAACATAAAAAATGACCCATGCATAGCCCCCCCCCCTATGAGTACGCCCATGTATATTGTGATGCTCTGTACAGATCAGCTGGACAAAGTTGGCAGTTTAACGGCCATAGTGAAGGAAAATCGATATCTTGTTTGACCGCCGCTCGGCCTTGTCTGTTCTCGCTACTACACTGCTCCTAAAAGTTCTGTAAACTCTCTTCGTCACTAGAAGTTCCCACAGAATAACGTAAATAGTAGACCGTAACCCCAAGAGCCTAGGTCCGTACGCAACTAAGCTGGTATGTATGTACGTTAAGGCTGAGATGAATAATTGCTGACGGCTATCAGGTCTCCTTGCCCGGTTTAACTCCCAAAACTTTCTGAACCCTGAATGGTAACGCAAACATGATGCACTGTCCAGGGCACCATACTGTATGTACTTTCCATCCAACTTTGGCGTAGTTTTATGGGCAATTCTTTCTTTACAATATCTGTGATAATGGCACAACCGATATATAAGTGCTGAAGATGAATGTAAAGCTAACGCTGAGGCTTTCTCAATGGCTACTCAAATTTTTCACGACGCAGCAGCCAAATTATGTAAGAAGCAAGAAGCATCTAGATCTACGATCTCATCTGAAGCTGACAGGGAGCTGATATTGAACAGACCAGCAACTTTTCGTGGCCACAGCTATCAATAAGTCTGGCCCAATTCCTAATGTAACGCGAATTTTTCAATCGGTGGGGCAAAGCAGAGATTACCATCATGACATGGACGCGAATTATTTTGAAGCTTGGGTTTGATGTTTGATTTTTTGTCGGACTCTGACTCTGAGTCTGAATTTGAAAAGTGAACAGTCTAAAATGATACGATACGAATGGTAATTACATCGTTTGTGAAATAGCTCAGACAAAGAAGTGACCAAGAAAATAGCAAGAACTACTAAAGGGTCGCACGCCGGGCTGATTATTGACTTACGTACACTGCCAACCTTGCTCAGCCTATCTATACAGTACCTGAACTTACCTACATAAGCTGGTCATAAGTAGAGATGGGCCGAGACTGGATTGTTGCTGAAAACGAGACCGAGACCGAGACCGAGACTTAGAATTTTTTCCGAGACCGAGATCGAGACCGAGACTCAGGGAATTTTGTCGAGACCGAGACCGAGATCGGAGACCGAGACCGAGACTTCAGCATCGGTATAAAAACATATGGAATTTCGTTTTTAT